>JAUCMU010000053.1:12382557-12394438 GCA_032275025.1 Enteromius treurensis | reverse complement strand
GACGCTCTTCCGATCTTACACACACACACACACACACACACACACACACACACACATATAGATTTTATTTTGAAAATATTTACATATATATTTATATTAATAATTTTAATAATTTATATTATATATAAATATATTTATATAATCTATATACAAATAGAAATATATTTTTTTAAATATATATATGAATGTGTGTGTATTTATATATATATATATACACACACACACATAATGAATATACACAGTACACACATATATTATGTAAACAAAAACCTTTATTTTGGATTTGATTAATCACGATTAATTAAAGCACAAGTTTTAACAAATAAATTCTGCAAATTTAATGCTTAAATGTGACAAATGCAACAAAATACATAAGAATGTTATTTATTTATTTATTATTTATTTATTACAGCTAATTATTTCTGTTTGTGTTTTGTGCATAAATAAATGCAGAATGATTGAAAATAATTACAGCAATTTATGCCAGAATGGTTTGTACAAATTTCTTTTGCTTGCATTGCATGAATGTAAACAATACCAGATGAATGCAAGAATAATTAACAAAGATTTATTCTGCTCATTTCAGTGAAGGAACTGTTTTCTAAACAACGCATGCAGAAATGATTTATTTGATGTTTCAATGTTTGTATACAATGTTGGACGTTCAGATCTAAAAACTGATCTCCAATAAGTGCGGTGAATTATTCAAAACCAGTTTCTTTAAGTGAAGACAGCCACATTTGTGCTACAATCATACATATTACAGCCAATATTCTTTTTCCAAAATTAGTTTTTCCTTTAGCTGCTGTCTTGGTGACAGAGAAAAAGCTTTATATTCTGTAGTGCAATGTGTAATATTAGCATAACTGTGCTTGAAAAAGAGAGACTGCATCTGCAATGGACATCCCGTTATTTTCCAAAGAGAATAACACTTTTGTGGATTTAAGGAATGAGACGGATAGATCAAGGCTTGACCTTCTGAAAAGGGGCTGAAAAAGCTTATTTTTGTTGCGCTGGCAAGGATTCGAGGCTGCATGCAAACACTCACGCCATCCACTCAACGGGCTTTCTCAGATGTTCACATTATTCCAGTGCCCTCTCAAGTTGAAGACAAGGCATGAAGGCATTCTGGGAGGAAGGAAGCTTTGAATAGGCAGACATGCAGTCTTTAATTAATGCGCATTTGGCTCGGGATGAAACGTGAAAATGAGCTGTTTGTGAATACAGCGGCCCAGTGTATGATGCCAGCTGTGGTACAAAACTGCAGCTTTCAAAGCCCGCTGATGGCTTTGTAGATTCATAAATGTCAAGTCTCTTTTTAATTGAGCAGCATTACTTCAGAAGTCAAGAACTATTCCAAAACTGCTGTGGACAACCTCACCTGAGCGATTCCTCCTACGAATTTGGTTTTAACCACGACGCTGTTGTCTTCGGCTTTATCAAAGGCTGCTTTCTGTGCTGCCTTCACCAGGTTGTCAGAAGCTCTCTTCACTGCGTTACCAGCCGCCTGTGCAAACACAAAACCAATTTTTTAAAACTGAATAATTCACTTAGATCTTGTATTATTTTGTATTATTCAACTGATTGTAACCTGTAATCTCCTCATGGCCTCTGAGTCCTGGTCCGCTTTGACTTTGCAGGCCACCAGCAGCTGAGCGGTGGAAGCTGCCACCTGTTTGGCAGAGGAAATGAGCTTCTCCTCGCTGGCGTGACCCTGCACTGAAGCGTTAGCAGCCTCACACAGGTTACTAGTGGCAGCCGCAACCATCCGGGCCTAAAAGAGGGTAGATTTTTAAATAATAATTGTTATTTAGCTGATGCATCTTGTCAAAGAAACTTCACTTCAGATATAATTGTTGATTGTAACAACTTACAGCTGATATTAGACCCTGGGACCACTGGCCGTCATCTACTGCATTGGCAGGAATGGAGCCCACCTACATAATAATATAAATACAAAAAAATTTAAAAAAGTAGCACTATTAATATTTTTGTTACTTATGTGCTATTATATTGATGTTGTGTACTATTATACTATTTTATTTCTCATTTAATTTTAATTTTAAAACTGTGGTAATTTCAAGTTTTTTTTGTTATATCTCTATTTAGCTTTAATTTATTATTTTATTTTTAAAATAATTTTAGTGGTTAGCTTAGTTTAGTTCAATTAGTTGCACGGGCAATTTCTGTTTCAGTTTTTCAAGTTAACACAAACAAATATTTATAGTTATAACAATTATACAGTTATAAAAGTCGACAAATTTATAGCATAAAAAAAAGGTAATGATTTTAGCACCTTGCCCTGAGCTACAAGCTCTCTTTGTGCGGCTGATGCGGATTTGACCAAAGCGCTGGTTGCTGCAGCGATGGATTTTGCTGCTTCCAGGATCTGCTCCTCAAAGTCTAGAGACTCATCGGCTTGCTGCAAATAAGAAAGCAAGAGCTGTAACAAGCACTGGATTGTAACCTTATTAACTTTAATGAACACACTCGGCTCACTGCTGCCTGATAACTGGACAAGAAACTATCATATTACCTTTAAAAGAAATGCAGTTATTATGAAGATGAAATGCTTTATCTATAATAATAGACTGGCAAAAATCCTCTCACAAAGCCATTGTGTCAAAAACAGGAACTAATATTTTATTTTAACATAATATTATATTACACTCTTTTAGAAAGGCACATGCTACATATATGCTGTCAAACTCAAACAATTAATCGTGATTGATTGCATCCAAAATAAAAGTTTTTGTTTACAGTATATATATCTATTGTGTATATTTATTATGAAAAATGTACATGTTTATTCATTTATATATTTAATATTATATACACATATGTAATATATAAACATTTTCGATTTGCTTTATCATGATTAATCATTTGACAACACAATATATATATATATGAATGACAGATTTTCACAGACACAAAAAAAGAGTATAAGTTTGTTCATAATAGCATATTACTATTCTGCTTGTTATACATTTCTAGTATATAGTATGTGGGATAAAGAAAGCTATGAAGTGTGGATACTATGCACAATATGCATAATCCAATAATATCACAAATAGCATGTTAAATATGCAAATTTAAACATATCCTTTATTTCACTATATTTGTAATGGAATACTAGCCTAATGCATACTGTACAGTATATTACAGACAGCTATTGTGACAGATGGCAAAACAGAAATGCTTAGTGTATGCAACTATTGTCTTATGATGTGAAAATAAAATTTACTTTGCACATTGAATCCCTTTGGTTAGGGTAGGTAGGTAAGTTTGATGAAATGATAATTAGTACTATTGCAAATGCTGTAGATATTTCTTCTAGTTCATTTCTCAAACTGTAAATGGATGGTTAAATTAAGTGCATTTTGTGCTCTTGTTATTTTCTAAAACTTTAATGTAAATTTGGTGCAAAAAGCATACTACATACTGCATGAATAGTATTAGTAGTATGGTAGTATGCTATTTCAAACACAGCCAAGATGATTAAAGGGAGAAAGTAAGATGTGAGAGTGACACCTTGTGGCATGAAGGAGGTGCCACTGTTCAGAATCAACAGCGTCAAAGGAAAGGCACAACTCGACCAGACCTAAAACACACCCTTGCATGCCACCTACACAGATTGCTCTGTCTGAAGCCCCAAAAACACACACGTTCATGAACAAGTCATAAACAAAACACACACAAGTCTGGAGACAGAGCAGGACACTGTAGGAATATGTTTGATATATAGTTGGACAGAATAACAACCTAATATATCAAACATATCAAACAGAGCCCTGCAGAAAGGCTTCCAGGTCTACCTCACCTCCAGAACATGGGGAAAGAGAGGAGAGGATAGGAGAGCACAAGAGAGCAGGGCATGCTGGGATAGCAGGGAAAATACAAGGATGGATAGAGGAGGGAACGCTAAAGAGGGAAGTTAGGAATGAAGATTAGGGGAAATGGTAAAGAACGTTCCAGGGGCCATAATAAACACCAATGACATCGTATCCTGATTTGTGCTGAATGTCAACCTTGTTGTAAAAAATGTAACAGTGAACAAGCATGTTCATGCGTCTTGGGGTGTGATTCAGAGCTCTTAATGTGAAGCAGTCTGTGAAATGTGGTTTATCAGAGTCTGCAGAGGCTAATGGAATGAAAGATCAACAAAGAATGCCGGAATGGACTGAAGGGGACAAAATTACACAGACTCCTGTTCATCCTTCTTTCCAGAACAAATTAACCTGATCTGACTAACACAACATAGTGAGACAGATTAGAGTTAAAAAGGGCAGAGGAAGGGATAGACAGACAAACAGAAATAGAAAGAGAGAAACACAGAGACAGACAGACAAACAAACAAACAGACAGACAGGCAGAAATAGAGAGACAGAAATAGACAGACAGACAGACAGGCAGAAATAGACAGACAGAAATAGACAGACAGACAGACTGAAAGAGACAGGCAGAAATAGACAGACAGACAGAAAGAGACAGACAGACAGACAGACTGAAAGAGACAGACAGACAGATAGAAATAGAAAGACAGAAATAGACAGACAGAAAGAGACAGACAGACAGACAGAAAGAGACAGACAGACAGACTGAAAGAGACAGACAGAAATAGACAGACAGACAGACAGACAGACAGACAGACAGGCAGAAATAGACAGACAGAAATAGACAGACAGACAGAAAGACAGACAGACAGACTGAAAGAGACAGGCAGAAATAGACAGACAGACAGAAATAGACAGACAGACAGACTGAAAGAGCCAGACAGAAAGAGACAGACAGACAGATAGAAATAGAAAGACAGAAATAGACAGACAGAAAGAGACAGACAGACAGAAATAGACAGACAGACAGACATACTGAAAGAGACAGACAGAAATAGACAGACAGACAGAAAGAGACAGACAGACAGACAGAAAGAGACAGACAGACAGACAGACAGAAAGAGACAGACAGACAGATAGAAATAGAAAGACAGACCGATAGAAATAGAAAGACAGAAATAGACAAGACAGACAGATAGAAATAGAAAGACAGAAATAGACAGACAGACAGACAGACAGACATAGACAGACAGACAGAAAGAGACAGACAGACAGACAGACAGACAGACAGACAGACAGAAAGAGACAGACAGAGACAGAGAGACAGACTGAAAGAGACAGACAGACAGACAAATAGAAATAGAATGACAGAAATAGAAAGACAGACAGACTGAAAGAGACAGACAGAAATAGAAAGACAGACAGATAGAAATAGAATGACAGAAATAGACAGACAGAGACAGACAGACAGACAGAAAGAGACAGACAGACAGAAAGAGACAGACAGAAAAAGACAGACAGACAGACAGAAATAGACAGAAAGAGACAGACAGACAGACAGAAAGAGAGAGACAGAAAGAGACAGACAGACAGACAGAAATACAGACAGACAGACAGAAAGAGACAGACAGACAGAAAGAGACAGACAGAAAGAAAGAGACAGACAGACAGAAAGAGACAGACAGACAGAAAGAGACAGACAGACAGACAGACAGACAGACAGACAGAAAGAGACAGACAGACAGAAATAGAAAGACAGAAATAGACAGACAGAAAGAAAGAAAGAGACAGACAGAAGGAGACAGACAGACAGACAGACAGACAGACAGAAAGAAAGAAAGAGACAGACAGACAGAAATAGACAGACAGACAGACAGAAAGAGACAGACAGACAGACAGGAGACAGACAGACAGACAGACAGAAAGAGACAGACAGACAGACAGACAGAAAGAGACAGACAGACAGAAATAGACAGACAGACAGAAATAGACAGACAGAAATAGACAGACAGACAGACAGAAAAAGACAGACAGACAGACAGACAGACAGACAGAAATAGACAGACAGACAGATAGAAAGAGACAGACAGACAGACAGACAGAAAGAGACAGACAGACAGAAAGAGACAGACAGACAGACAGAAAGAGACAGACAGACAGAAAGAGACAGACAGAAAAAGACAGACAGACAGAAATAGACAAAAAGAGACAGACAGAGACAGACAGACAGACAGACAGACAGACAGAAAGAGTCAGACAGACAGACAGACAGAAAGAAAGAGACAGACAGAAAGAGACAGACAGACAGACAGAAATAGATAGACAGACAGAAATAGACAGACAGACAGAAAGAGACAGACAGACAGACAGAAAAAGACAGACAGACAGAAATAGACAGACAGACAGACAGAGACAGACAGACAGAAATAGAAAGACAGACAAGACAGACAGACAGACAGACAGAAAGAAAGAGACAGACAGACAGACAGACAGACAGACAGAAAGAGACAGAAAGAGACAGACAGAGACAGACAGACAGACAGACAGAAAGAGACAGATAGACAGACAGACAGAAAGAGACAGACAGACAAAAATAGACAGACAGACAGAAAGAGACAGACAGACAGACAGACAGACAGAAATAGACAGACAGACAGACAGACAGAAATAGACAGACAGAGGAAAACAGACAGACAGACAGAAATAAACAGACAGACATAAATGGACCGATAGACAGACAGACAAAAATGGACAGACAAACAGACGGAAACAGACAGACGGATAAATGGATACATAGATAGTTAGATAGATAGATAGATGGATGGATGTTGTCTCTGTTCAGTGTTTGGTCTGTGGCAGTAAATGTGAGTCACTGACACACTCAAGGGGGGAAACAGTATCAGCTCTGAGCAGCAAAATGTGGATGAATGTTTTTTTTAGGTGAAAAGCATCACTGACAGCTGAGCTATAATACAGATGGATGAAACAATAAAAGTGCTTCGGGAAATTCATTAGTAAAAAGTGCTGACCTTCTTGAAGATGAGTTTCAAATCGACTGACTAAAAGTTCAGCACGCTCTAAAATGAAACGTCTTGAATCTCAATTATTCGGTATCATGAAATCACAAAACAGCCCAAAAACCAGACGATCATTTCGAGTTCAACGCTCACCAGATTTAAATCTCAAATTGCTGACGTACAAGATGGAAAACAAATAGAACCACAAAAACAAAGACAAAGCTACACAGATGTATGCAAACGTCCCAGACACCATAAAAATACAAAACCCCCACATTCTGAATTCTTGAAGTCCTAAAATTACAATAATAACATCACCTCCCTCCCTCCGAATACAAAACAGGAATGAAATGACCCCACAGCCTTCGGTGGAACTGATCTGACATCCCTGCAGTGTGTGTGTGTGTGTGTGTGTTTGATTCAGAAAACTGATGGATGGATGAATGCAAGGATACCTTTGGTTTGGCTCTGGGCTTCAGCTGCTCCAGTTTCTTGGCCGCGGCCTCGATGGACGCAGCAGCACCCAGGAGCTCTGTCTCCGCTATCACTGTGGGGTCTTCTGGGTCCACCCATTCTGAACCTGAGAGGATGAGCAAACTAATTCAACATGACCCTCGTTTTTTTAAATCAATTACATTACAGACGCATGCACATGGAAAGAGTAAACACATGGTATGACATGACAAAATAAATTTTAAGTAAAAAAATAAAGACAAAAAAGCATGCAATGGGGATTCAAACCAATAACCTCCTGTTATAGAGAAAATCATATTCCACCACAAGACTCAGAAAAGAAGATGACCACAAGAACTTTCCATCAAACACCATTGCTACTATGTAGATTTTAATACTCTATAGAAATTGTATATACAGTATATTTTAAAGGAAACATTAAAGAAAAAAGGTTGGAAAAAAGCCAAATTTTTGTGCCAAATATAAGTTCTCTTTGATAATGAATGTATGCCAAGCCTTTAACTATAACCTTAAAATAAACAGCGTTCTTAGTGCTGACTGGCACGTTATTAGTCACTATCATTAATTAATTGCTCAGATGAACGTACACATCTTTTTACGTTAATAACCATTTATGAAGCAAATGTGCTTTGCAATACATTCTCCTTTACCGACGTTCAAGAGGCACTAAAAGACGTCTGTTTTGTTCAAACAGCTTGCGAAAACAGATGGTGAGAATGTGTTTGAGGATTATGTTAAACCTGAGGGAATTCAATTCTATCCCAACATCTCTTTTCTCTCACACTATAACTCATTGTATAAGTGCGTGTGTCCATGCTGGTCAGTTACTCAAGTCCGTCTGTATGTGTGTGGCCTGATACTGGAGAAAAACAATGCTGTGTAATCATACTCACCTCCATCTGTGGCAGAAAAGAAAAAACAACAGAGTGGTGTTATAGAAAAGAGCAAGAGAGCACCATCAGCCCAATGGCTCTATTAAACCTGCACAAATTCAGCTCAATTGACCTGTGATTTTCCCCATAGCCTCTCAAACTCATATACCATTACCAGGCCCAAAAGAGATCCATGCTTGCAGAAAACTCATTGGTCATTGGTGAAATTGAATTAAATTTTATATTGAATTTAAGTTTTTAACTGGATTTTATACATTTGAATAAATCTTTAAATGAAGGCAACATTGTTTTTTTCTGGATAATTATAATGTAATAAAGTTATATTAAGAGGAATAATTCACCTCAAAACTAAAATTCACAAAAAAAAAACGACCTACTTTCGGGTCATCCAAAATGTAAATGAGTTTATTTCTTAATTTGATTGAACAAACCAGATATTAAGGCATTAAAACTATTGCTTCTGGACAAAATTCTCAGATTTACTGCAGAGGACCCTTTTGGATCCTTTCTCCAAATTTCGAAATTTCTCAGATGAAAAAAACAAACAAAACTTTTACATCTTGGCTGACCTGAGCTTGAGGACATTTTCAAAAACTATTTGGCCGAGCTACCCCTTTATTATATGTGTTTGGCTTTTTATTTTATAGATAATTTTTATCGAATTTTTATACTTTTCTTTGCACACTAATTGTGTTGCTCCATCAAAATTCAATAAAGACAAAAAAAAAAAAAAAAAAAAAAAACTCAGACCTTCCCTTACGTGACCTTAAGCTTATCCATTTGTGTGTGCTCACCTTTCATGGCTTCAGCAGTCAGGATGAGCTCTGTGACTGAGCCCGCCACTTTCTTGGACAGCACGGCCAACTGTTGTTTCTGTTCGGCTGTGGGCTTCTGCAGGACCTGTGTGGAGTTAACACACAAGGTTAATCACCCAAACACAAACATATCCTGTAAAAGCTGTCGGCGCGCCCACTCACGAGCAGGACGTGTTCGAGCAAGTCAACGTATCCGGTGGTGCACTCTATGCCGTAGAGCAGAGCTTTATTCCTCACATCCTCGCCCACTTCTGGGTGGTACGCGGCTTGCTGCAAGACACAAACACAAATTTATGGTACGTGACGATTAGGTACACATGGAATCTGCAGATTTTTGTGATTTAAGGGGAAAAAGATTTATTTGAAGGAACTGCATTACATCGAGATGACACTAGAGGGCGTAATTTAGGAGTCAAAAGTAGGTTAGCTCTAAAGGACATTGAGAAATAAGCGCGTTCATCGCACATGAAGAGTGTATATAAACACATTTTTTGGTATTCAAGTGTTTGTGGATTTCAACCTTACAGTTGATCAGCATACGGCGGGACTGTGTTTGTGTGAGTGGGCATATGTCTGTGTGATGGTGGATAAGCACCTTGCAGGTGGTAAGCATGTCGGAGATGGCTTTGCGGCTCAGGTTGGCAGTCGATATCACGTCCTCCTGCTGAGCAGAGTTGCCTGCTGCCACCGCTTTGGCCGTCGCAACGGTGATGCCCTTGGTCATGCGGATGAACTCTTCCGGGGTGGTAGATTTCTCTGGAACGTCCTTGGACTGGAAAACCTGGAAAGCAAATGATGCAACAGTCAGCGACATTAAGACATTTTTCATGCATTACAGAAATAACCAAGTCAATAATACACTTTTAGAATCGATCACATGACCAAGGAAGATTTTCTGTGCACTAATACAGTTATGTCATCAGGATTTCCTAAAGTCCTGATGAGCATCCGATAAAGGAGCATTAAACCGAAAGATAAATCTCTTGCCTTCCTGTACCACTATCTCAATCTGTCACACTGCCTCTGATAAGTAAAATAGGGAGCCCATGGGAGAAGGAGAACGAGGAGCAGGTGGAGAACAGGCAAACACCTGCATGGTGTATTACTCTGTATTACTGTACCAGTTCATATCACAGATGGATAGGTTTTTACCTCTGTCCGTGCTAAAACTGATTAGGCTGGACCTAATTGGTACTAATTCACAGCTGGATTGTAATACAAGTTGATTGTATTAGCATCTTAATTAGTATCAAAATGAGCATGACATGCACTAACTATTCCCATGTGCTTAAAAAAAATAGAAGATGGTAATTTGAAAAATGTCTGTGTTTTGTTTTGTTTATACAATGTTGTTTAGATACCATTGACTAAAAATATTAGTCCAAGTGTTCCACAAAAGAAAGTCATATAGGTTTGAAGGTGAAAAAATGATTGTATGTCCCCTACTCTTTAAGCATGGAAAGCACATTATCTGTTGGAATATCACACAAAGAATGTTCCGTACAGTGAGTTCCTGTTTGATGCACTCAATAGTGGCTTCAAGAGCCCTCGTCCCGCGAGTGGCCTCATCTTCCACCGCTTTCACAGTTTTCAGCAGAGAGGTCACATTCGTCACCATCACCTGGAAAAAAAAAAAACAGGGAAGTCAATGTCTCGGACTGGTTTGGAACTCTTTTTTCCGCTTTATGTATCACAGCTTAAGTGAGCTCAACTACAGAATGTCAACAGTTTTGTGGCCAGTTTTTCACCTGAGATAAGGTCAGATGCAATGCTATGGCAAGAACAGCTGTATAGAACAGCTCAGTGAGATATCAGAAAAGGTCAACCAGATTATGTTTTTTTAAAGTTAAGAATTCAAATCTAAATCATATATCAAAACATCATAATATAGTCAGGTGATCAAACGGGACCTTTTAATTGACCACAGCTGAGGTCTGCAACGGATTATAAATCTTGCTTTAGGTAAAGGTTTTAAACACAAAAGGAAAAAGGAGGAAACCAAAAAAGAAAATGAAAAAAAAAGAGAGCCTAAGACAAAGCCCTGAGGGACGCCACCACTACTTTCCACACACACACTGAAGAAACAAACGCATACAACATCTCAAAGCAAAATCCCAGTGGATCTGAAGTCACCATATGTTGAAGGAATGTAAAAAAAAATCTTTCCGTCAAGGTCACAACTGCATAACACCTTATTATTTAGGTATGCTAAATAAAACATATCATGTTGCATGTTTGTAGAAGATAATCCCAGAGGTTTGAACACACCAGGTGAATGATTAAGGGATTAGAGAATGCTTGAAAATGTGTGTGGCACACAACATTTTTTTTTTTAAAACAAGCCAGGAGATAGTTATATTCACTTCACATAATAAAACGTGTGTACTAACCCACAGAATAACTGTGTTTTATTTTTCTTTTAATTCGTATTTATACGTATTTAATTCAAAAGAAATACATATTGCCATGATGCAAATCATACATGGCATTGGATAGAAGACAGGAAAAGATAAAGGGTAGGAAGCAGTCCATATGCTGTATACACACATGCATTTTGGTCCTGAACCCTGCTGCGTGGCCACTGAGTCACTCACATACACGCTATGATCACTGTAAGATAGGGTTTGATTTATGGCCACACACCAAGATGACAGCAAAGACAGCACTCAGCCAAGAAAATGAGAGACAGGGCCAGCTGTTAGACGGGCGTACACACATAAACACACAGTGATAGTCATCAGAATAAGATATGATCCTCACTAAGACATATACCCCCAGTTTCACAGACAAGGCTTAAGCTAGTCCCAGACTAAATTGCATTTTTGAGCTGTCTCAGATGAAAATAT
>JAUCMU010000053.1:12353581-12382457 GCA_032275025.1 Enteromius treurensis | reverse complement strand
GGTCATCGAAGATAACTCCAAGATTTCTGGCAGAAGTCGATGGGGTTATAGTTAGTGTATCCAGATGAATGGTCAAACAATGGTAAACATACACCCGTCCCAACTACTTCGAGACCTGCAGCAGGCATCAAATCTGAAAAAATAATTGAATCATGATTTAAAAGTCTGTTAGGTTGCATTTTATTCAAATAATAATAATTAAAAAAAACATTCTAACATTTTCATGAATTCGGGTTGTAGTATATTTTTACCTTAAAAATCTATATAGATAAAAAATGTAAATACATAAATATTTTAAGATGAAAACCACCACCACCATATTCTTGATATTTTCCTTCTCTTATCTGAAGATATTTTACCTAAAAACATTGGGTAAAGATCATGATTTTGCAGTGGCAATGACGCTGATTTATACCCCATCGTTACCTAACACAATGACCGCATGCTTTTCTTCACTACAACATTAAATATTAATCTGTTATGCCACTGCTTTGCTTTTACGTTGTCCCGTAATATAGACATTAGGATTGGACTAGAACACCTTCTGACTGGATCTGCTTTGTCCGATAAGAGTGATAAGATTGATTCCTTTCATCAGATGCTACTGAGAAGAGTATTTTGAATGTTTTGGTCTGGGGCGTGTGGTGTTGTGTTTCCTGTAAAGGTAACCCGTCAGGTTCCTGAAAGGGTGTCTTTCGAGCGTTAGCGTGAGAACTCAACCGCATGCATTTCTCTCCAGATTCAGTTCAGTCAATCAATTATAAATGACCTTTGAGCAGGCCGTCTGTGTGCCGCTCAACAAGCCTCCCGTCAAATGCACAGAGGCCCACCAATTAACAGAGAGTTTGTTAACAGTAATAAATCTCTATGAGACCAGTGTGTGACCCACTTGTACGTGTTCTGTTTATTCACTATGGCAAACAGTAGACCGTCTGAGGGTGCTGCTTTACCTCAGAGCAAAACAAGTACACTTTCAATATATTAGTCTCTTAACATTTAGTAGATGGTCAAAATAAAACCGTTAGATATGAATAATTGAATCCCCTGATATTGCTGTAGATTCAGCAGGTTTATAAGGGGCCTGTGCTCCCCGGTTGAGTGTGTATGGGCTCTCTCTCCGGCCTTGTTTGTTTCCTGCCGCGGGACTCTCAGACTAAACATCTGGAGGCACTGAGGCATTCACTTGTCATCCACAGATAAATTCCACTGCTCTGTGACAGCTGCTAAACAAATGCATTAAGGACAAATGAAGGCAAGGCTTGAGGAAACGGAACACAGTGTAACATGCACGCACGTGTATGTCTTTCTGTTTTTCTGGGAAAGGGATAAAATACGGAGTACGTCCCGAACACATTTGATTCAAAATACATTTTACCATTCCAAAGTTTGAGGCCGTTTTTTGGTAACCCTTTATTTCGATGGTCCCCTTTAGACATTCCACTAACGAGTAACTTTGCAACTACGTGTTAACCAGCAGTCATTATAATATTAGTAGACTGTCTGCTTAATCTGCTCTAACACTTTGTTTTGATTGGTCCACAACATACTGAATATCAGAAACCTTGCAAGTAACTTATTCTACTAACCCTAAACCTACCCTAACAGTCTACTCTAAGAGTTAATACACATGTAGTTACAAATGAATGACAATTAGTTGACAAAGTTACTTAAAGTTAGTAGAATTAAAGACATTTTCCCCCAGTTTCACAGACAAGGTTTAAGCTAGTCCCAGACTAAATTGCATTTTTGAGCCGTCTCAGAGGAAAATATCTCGCTCTGACATATCTTAAAGCATGTCAGTGTCATTGTTCTGTGTTAAGATGCACACCTGTAATATTTTTGTAAAAGGCAATTTTGCAAAAGTTGCTTAAATTACTTAATTTAACTAATGCCTAGTCCTGGCTTAAGCTAAGCCCTGTTTGTGAAACTGGGCCATAATGTCTTTCTTATAAACAGGAACTACTGTAGCAGACACACACACACAACATTCTTCAACCAAACACACCTTGGCGGCACTTTTCAGTTGATACATGGATGGATCGTCTGCTGCCTTGCCCGCGGCACATTTAGTGGCACTAATCAGCTCAGCCAAAGCTTTAGCGACGTCTCTGACTGCATTTATCAGTACAACCTGAAAGAGATAGAGAGAAGACTTTATCACAACCGCCTTTAGTCATGATATGCCACAGGCTTTATCCACTCCGATAATGCATTGCACTCCTCCAGGGGTGCTGTTCTTTATCGGAACCACCTTTATAATACCATACAATACGTTATGATTTATTAATCCTCTACCAGTAATTTAGATTTTGACCAGAGATGTGTCCTAAAACATGCTAACACGCAGGCTGTTAGATTGAGTCAGAGAGTGTCTGCACCCAAACGTCTAGATATTTGAGAGCAGAGCTAATGATATTCTCATTACACCCAGTCAGGGTGTGAAAAAGGATAAATATAGTTCAGGATAAAAAGACAGGAGCAGACAGAATTAGAACACACTGGGCATTGGATGATGTCTGAAATTTGTGTTGTGAACATTTTATAACAGATTATAGCAGTGAAACGCACCTGTGTCTCGGGGTCCTCTGAGCCCATGCTCGCAGCGCCCAGCTTGACCACGTCAGTGAGCTGTGTGATGGTCTTGGCAGAGGACTGGGCTGCCTGGGCTAGTTTGTCCTGGCTCGATGCAGCACCAGACACAAGCAGCTTGGTGTCCTCAACCAAAGCTTTAGCGGTTTTCAATATGTTTTCTCTGAAGTGTGCAGAAACAAATAAGAACCAAGATTATGCCGACATCAAGAAAACAAACCTTATGAATATGATGCTGTTATGTTCTATTAGGTCTCACCTGTGGTCTGCGAAAGACTCTTCGTTCTCTGCATTGAGTGTGCCGGCAGACGCAAACATGATGGTTGTGTCCAGATCAGCAATGATGCCGGAGACAGAACTGGCTGCAGTTATGCAGGCCTGAGTTCCTTTATTACCAGCCTGCAGGGCTGACAACACCATGGACACCTGCAGGAGAGAGTGAATCACACTTCATTATAAACTCCATAAGCAGAGCTGGGACAGTTTTCCAAGCCTGTAGCACTTTTCTAGGGTGTTAATAATAAAACAAATAATTTATTCAATGACTTTCATGTGTTTAAATTTACATTGCAGTTTATTCACAATAATAATGATTTGTTAGGTTTTGATTGTTATATAAATTAAAAAAAAAAGTTTTACATTTGAAACGTTTTTAATTAACATTATATAAATAGAATATAAATATTATACAAATATAGATTTTTATAATATTATTGACAATTATAATTGAAGAATGCTTTGTGTATTACATTAATTATATAATTGAGTTTTATTAGAAATACATATATTTATAAAAAGTAATCATTTTGAAAGTCAATATATTATAATTACATAATTGAAATAAATTAGTTTAATTATATTTTTTATATTTATACAATGCAACCTGTATTTCCAAATAAATTATTTAAATTGTTAAATTATATACACACAGACACACATACAAATTATAAACACAATACAAGCAGGTTTTAGATTTGTATTTGCTTCTACCATCACCAACATCAGAGAAAGACAAAGACTGAGTGATGGACTTTGACAAGCTACTTAAAAAAGATGGACAAGTCTATTACACTAACATTTTAAAAAACACAGAGAGAGCGAAAGAGAGAGAGAGAGAGAGAGAGAGAGATATAGAGAATGATTGTCACGAGCAGACGTGAAAGGCCATAAGGGAGGCATTCAAATGCAACCATCCCTATTCACGTTTAATACAGAAATGACTGCAGGCGGAGCTGAGGTTTGAACTGAACGGGGCCAGTGGGGGACGTGGACACATTTAACAGAGCTCATTTAAAGCAGCGAGGGGTCACAGTGCCACCACAGCGGGACAGACCGACTCCAGCTACTAAGATGTAATCAAAGACAATATGACACAATGACGAATGTCATATACTGTATACAGTCTCAACCGTGGCTTCCAGGCATTCATTCCAGCAATAGTAGAAAAAACAGGCACAATGAGAGTCGTCTGCTTATTTTTTCAGCTGTCTGAGTGTAAGTGATTACCAGGGCGTTGCTATGCAGTTTCTACAGTGTTGCTGGTGGATATACGGCTGTTGCTATATGGTTGATATGTTGATAAGATGTAGCAAGTTTAGTTGGTTTCTTAGCTGTTAAATGATTTCTAGGTTGTTGATTAATGGTAGCAAGGACGCTGTCATGCTGTTGCTAGGGTGTTGAGGGTGGTTGAACGTGTTGCATTGTGATTGCTAAGATGTTGTAGTGAGTATCAGATCAGAATCAGAATGAGCGTATCATGAACAGTATTACTATGTGGTTTCTAGGGTATAATAGGCGGATGCTATGGTGTTGCTATGCAGTTTCTAGGGGATAATAAGTTGCTACAGTGTTTCTATGAGGTTGCTAGGATGTCATGGATGGTCGACAGGTTGTTGCTCTGTAATTGGAAGGCTGTTGTGACACACCGTAACAGGGGTGTTGCTATGCTATTTTTTAGGGTTTTGTTGGTGGTTGTCAGTGTGTTGGTAGGTTTTTGTGGGTGGTTGCATAGGTGTTTCTAGGCTATTATTAAGTTGTTGTCAGTAATCAATAGAGGGTTGTAATGCCACTTTTTATAGTGCTGTTGGTGGTTGCCAGTGTTTGCTAGGGTGTCATGGGTAGTTGACAGGGTGTTGCTATGTTATGCTATTACTGTGTCATCAGTAATCAACAGGGTGTTGCTATGCTAGTTTCGTTGGTGGTTGCCAGTGTGTAGTGGGTAGCTGACAGGGCATAGCTTCGTTATCGATAGGGTGTTGCTGATAGTTGCATCAATAATCAATTGCAACAATCAACAGGGTGTTGCTATGCTATTTTTAAGGTGTTGGTAGTGGTTGAAAATGTTGTCCAGTGTGTTGCTAGGTTGCTGTGGAAATCAACATGGAGTTGCTATGTTTTTGCTAGGGTGTTGCAGGTGGTTGCTTGTTGCTAAGCTGTTGTCAGTAATCGTTGCTATGCTACTTTTAGGTTGTTGGTGATGGTTGAAGACGTTGTCCAGTGCGTTGCTAGGTTGTTGTGGGTAGTTGACAGGGTGTTACTACGTAATTGGAAGGCTATTGTGACACAATCAACAGGGTGTTGCTATGCTAGTTTTGTTGGTGGTTGCCAGTGTGTAGTTAGGGTGTTGTGGGTAGCTGACAGGGCATAGTTGTGTTTTCGAAAGGGTGTTGCTGGTAGTGGCCTCAATAATCAACAGAAACAATCAATAGGGTGTTGCTATGCTATGTTTTAGAGTTTTGTGTTGCTAGGTTGTTGTAGTTAGTCGACAGGGTGTTGCTATGTCATTGCTAGGGTGTTGCGAGTGGTTGCATAGGTGTTTCTATGCTATTACAGTGTTTCCCACAGAATTTTTTGAAACTTGTGTTGGCAGGTGACATCACATATTAATTAGCATACATATGACATCATTGTGGCCAGTTTGCGTTTAGACGAGTTTTGGCACATCGAATATGTAATACAACTGAACATCAAATTTAACGTACACTAATATGCAGCAGTTTTGGCTATAACAATGCTTTGTTTCATTCTGCATGCTGCTTGCATCTGAGTAACAAACTATGATCATATTTACAGAAGAATTATGTTCATATTTAAAAGCCCAAACAGTCAATAAGCGACAGGTGCTTGGAAATGCTGTTTTGTACTCCTTTATTATTGACAAATCTACTGCAGTACGGCCAACTGAAAGCGCTGCTTCTCTGCCGCTAACTTAACAGAATAGCTGCTGAGAGAGGCAACGCTGTACGGGGAAAGTCCCGGGGCAGTATTGGCGACATCTTCCAACTGAACGATAGCTAAGGTTTTTTCAAAAAAGTTGCTATGTTTGTCAGTATACTGTTATGGAAAAATGCTGCCAAAAACAGTCTGAAAGATGTTACAAATTGTGCTAGAGTCGCGCTCGTCAGTAATCGTCAGGGTGTTACTATGCAATTTTTTTGAGTTTATTTATATTATTAAGGTGTTGTCAGTAATCAATAGAGGGCTGTAATGCTGTAATTTTGTAGTGTTGTTGGTGGATGCCGGTGCATTTCTAGGGTGTTGTGGGTAGTCGACAGGGCATTGCTATGCTATTGCAGATGGTAGCTATGCGATTACTAAGGTTTCATAACTAATTAAGAGGGTGTTACTATGCTATTTATTTGTGTTTTTGGTGGTTGTCAAAGTGTTGCTAGAGTGTTGTGGGTGGTTGACAGGGTGTTGCTATGTTATTTCCCCCACCCCCCAACCATTTTTTGCTTACAATGTAAATATGAGCCTTAGCAAGAGCAGCATACTCTACCTCTCAATAAACCAGAAGAATTTTAAAAGTGTAGTCAGAAGAGTCTTTCAAAACAAAATGATTTTCTCATACCATGATAAAAAGTTAATACAAACTAAACAAAGTAAGGCAGCAAACTACACAGAAGAAATGGTCTCCCACAATTCCGAGAGAGCCTACCTTCTCCGTGACAGCACGGGCGTACTCGATCAACTCTCTCTTGGTGAAACTGTCCGTCGGGCTCATCTGCAGGGCTCCGGCCTTCTGGACCAGATAGATGCAGCCGTGACCCAACTCCTGCACCCGAGTCTTGATCTGAGATCCCACCTGGAAATACAGCCATGATATCAAGTCTAAGAAAGAGTTGGCATTCAAGTCAGCTGGAATCTGGGTCTAAATCTGAATGTATTCGTGCTCTGCGACTGCTCTAAAAGCCACTGCCTCTGTTCAACAAAGCTCTATCCAATAATTAAGAAGTGATTGTGACGGCCTTTGAGGGGGCCCGACAGCACTGTATGTTCATTACCTGACACACAGATCCATGGGTGGGCGGCTCTTCATTATGAATATCACAACGGGCTTTTAAGGCTTGTGGGGGTGCACGGTTGCTATGGTAATGGTAACGGCCGCTTATGTAAAAATGCTAGTGAAGAGAGCTGGTGACAAACACTTCCACGTGTCGGCATAATTTATTCAAATGTGGAGAGAGCAAAGGTGTGAAATGTGTCGGCTGGTGTTCGCACCTTTATTCACAGGTTTAACACCATGCAAAATGGAAGTATAAGGTTTGCTATATGACACTGACCAAGCTGTATGTGTTGGCTCCAAATCCCTTTTGTTAGTTTGTTTTGTTAGTGCTTATTACACACTATTGCAGATGACATTTGAGTGAATAATGATGTTTACGGTGAATAACATTCAGTGAATTTATCCATTTCTCTCACAAATCTATCAAATTATCTCAGCTGATTGGTATACAATGCACAAAGTGTCAATAAAACGGTTTGAAAGTTTTTTCTATATATGTGTGTACTGTGTATATTTATCATTTAAACATAAATACACACACGGTGTATATTCTGAAAACATTTGCATGCTTATATACGTATTCACATGATTTACATTATATATAAACATATTTAATGTATAAAGATATTTTTTCCCCATAAATAAATAGATGCATTTGTTTTTTTTTATTTATATAAACATAATAAATATACACAGTTCACACACATATATTATGCAATCAAAAACTTTCATTTTGGATGTGATTCATCGTGGTTAATCATTTGATCATATTTATTGAATGGAACCAAACACTTGTTTCAAACGCTTGTTTCTGTTTTGCTCTAGCATGTCACTTTTTTTTTTTTACAGAATATGATGCATTTTGTTGACTTTCAACAATTACTTTCAAGGTGAAGAAGTCTATTTGAGGTCTTGTATTATTCCTTAAACTGTCACAAAGACATGATTCATATCTTCATCTGAGCCAGGTTATTTGTAGCTATTCTTTCAATTCTTAGCATATTTTCACATGTAAAAATGATTCTGAGGTAATTATTTATGCTCATTTTATGCCAGATGTCTTTTTCCACACCTTAGCATATTGTCAGTTAAATTATACATTTTAAAAACTTCATTATAAGTCAATAAAATGGAACCTATTGACTGCTTTTTGATTTTGACAATTGCAATAAATCTGAAACAGTAAATGAAAAATACTACATACTTATTTTGTAAAAAAAAAAAAATATATATAATATAATGCTTTTCTTGCAAAATGCAGGACTATGCAATAATGATATTGTGAAAAACTCATTACTACATTTTCTAGAGACACTACTATATGTTCCGTTGTGAAAGTGAAACTACTTTCTTTGTGCTTCCAAAAGAGGGAACAACAAGAAATCAGTGGTTATGTTGTATTTACAACACTGTTCCAGAACAGCTCAACACAAATATTATAGTGTGTTCAGCGCATTTACAGAGGACTGATTCCTAAAACCTGCAGAGCAGTCTATGCTGGCTGTGCACAGAGACTATAAAGTGGAGCAATTTGTACCTCTGCAAGGACAGCATGGTGCTTCTGACTCACAACCTTTAAGTAAGTTATATTTTCTTATTAAAAGAACCTGCTACTTACTAATCAAATGTGAGTTTGGGCAGTGTAGAGTAGTGCTTGTTGTTTGTCGTTTCTCCAATCACAAATGCAGAGATGGTGTTTTGTTTACGAGGCGCAATGCAACACAACACGTAAAAAGGCAGTACTAAGTCATGATAATCAGTAAATATGTCCCCACTGGATGCAACAAATGCCTCGTTTGTAATATGTTTTATTGTTTTAGTGTCAATAGCATTGGGACATGGCATCACGTTATGGTAAGTTGCGTAACATTTACGCCAAACGTTTGAGGTATTCGGCTAATCACAGTGCACTGAAAAGCTGGCCAATCAGAGCACACCACGCTTTTTTAGAACGATGAGTTTTGTACAAATCGACTTGTTTCAGGAAGGCGGGGCTTAGAGGAGAAATAATAATGTACAGTATGTGGAAAATAATGTTTTGTTTTTTTACTTAAACCACATAAACATTGCATTAAACCAAATACACAAAATAATGTTATTTTTTAAGCAACATTATATGACCCCTTTAAGTTTGGAGTTTATGTGAGGTTTAGGCCATCTGCCTATCCATCAGCATGTTTGTAAATGTGCGTTTCTCAGATCACTGCTCCGGTGGGGGTAGAGACACATTGCACTGATCCTCACCTCCTCTGGCTCAGCAGTGGCAGCTGCCAGACGGCCTTGTTGTGCCAGCTGGCTGTAATCCACCGTCACCTGAGACGCCAGTCCACCCAGCTCCTCCGGACATGTCACTGACTTCGTCATCTAGGCTCACATTAAAGAAGCATAAGTTGTGATACAGCAACTACAGATGTTGAAGCATTTCGAGTGAGCGTCCTCACCATTTCCTGTGCAGTAATGGCGATGGCTTTTGAAAACTTCACCATGGTGGTCTGGTAATCTACAAAAGTGCCGTCAGGCTCCGGCGGTGTTCCTTCATCCATCTGTGAAATAAAGAGACCCGAAACACAGTGATGTAATGCTGGACCCAGTCCTAATACAAATTACCGTCTTAGGGTGGTACATGTACACGGCGCAGCGATCATTCCCGCAGAAAATGATCAGAGAGCAGATATTCAATAGGCTGCCATTGTCTTCCAGCGTGAGTCATGACAGCATAATGAAAGATTGCGTGCATCCAGAGCTGATAAATAGAGAGATGTTGTGCCAATTCAGTCTAATAATGAGATACAGAGGCAGCTGTAGTATCTGTGACACATTTCCATTCGAGTGCCAGCTAGAGATGACTTTGATCAGAAAGCATTCTACAACATTCTTCTTTGCATTCTACAAAAAAGAAAAAATGTAACTTTAAAATGTAACTTATAATTTTATAATGTTTTATGTATACAGTACATATACACAGACACATACTATATATATATATATATATATATATATATATATACACACACACACACACACACACACACATATTTATTGACTACTGTAATATATATATATATATATATATATACTGTATGTATATACTGTATGTATATATTTTATTTTATGCATAAAATGCTTTTAGAATACTTTAAAATATATAAAAATACTTTGTTTTATAAAGATATTTTATAGAGATGTTCATTAAACAGTTTAGTAGTCAGTATAAATACACAAACATGTTGACTACTGTGTCTAAATATATAAAACTATTTATCTTTATAGAGATTACTAGTATTGGTGTCAATAATATTACTGATTTCAAGATAAAAAAAAATTATAAATTAATTTTAATGAATTATAAATAAATGTTCATTAAACAGCTCAGTAGCAATTACAAAAACACAAACATGTGGACTATTGTATATATATATATATATATATAAATTTAAAGTATTTATTTTTATAAAGATAATTAGTATTGGTGTCAATAATATTACAGCTTTCAAGATAAAAAAAAAAAAAAAAAAAAATATTATACTTAAGTAAGTGGTTATCATATACAAACACAGGTGAAATTTGAATTGAACTCAATTTTTTGCCTGTCACAGAAATATATAAATAAATAATCTATAATATATTATAATTTTTTGTGTTGGTCAAACTGTTTTTTTTTGGTTCTTTGTACTCTTATTTTTACATTTCAATCATTACCATCACCAGCAGGACCATCATCATCATTTTAAAGGAGTCATAGTTATAATTATTGGTATTGATCAGTGACAAAAAAATTCAGGATTACAAAAAATGTTTAGGATTATTATTATTATATGGACTTTTTGGCCTTCCCCACTGATCTCTTGATATTAGACTTTGGTCATCCACTACTTTTCAACATGGAGTCACTAACCCGTCCAATGGACTCAGCGATGGACTCCACCATGCCGCCCACCATCCCGCCCTCACTGGCCGCTTCGTTTAAGGTCACCATGATGTCATCAACTGCCTCCTTCATTAACTGGGCCGCTTCAGCTATGGCATCATGGGTGTGGGTCGCCTACAAGAACAACCAAATAAAGTGTCTGATGGAATAAAGATGGCCAACATAGACCCAATTAGCACCCCTTCATCAACACACACATAACAAAAGTCTGTTCTTTTTTAACCAGGAGCTCTGCGAATGTGTTGTCAGATGCTACAAGTTGCAAACCTGCAGGTGGTCTCAGAACAAAAAAATGCCCCCCCCCCCCATGTTATTTTCATGTGTCCTACCTTTGGGTTTCCTCCGCCTTCTTTGGCAGCGTAGAGCATCTGTAGAGCAGATTCAAACAGCGTTTTGGTTTGATCCAGTATGTTCATCTGCTGTTGGTGGTCGGCATGTTTAGAGGCCAGTCCCACCGACGCCACAATCACTGGCTCGAAGTAACTCGCTAACTGAGTCACCTGGGAAAAAAAATAAACACTTGTTGGCATGCAAACATACGGTTCCTGTGTATATTTCGGGCAACAGTGAAATATGGAGTGAACTCATAAAGTTTCTATATTTCCCAGCTATTTATTCGAATGACAAGCTGACAAACACTACAGACAGGAGGCATCAATCACGCTGCAACAAACAAAGCCGGGTTTAATTAAAACCAGTTTTTCAAAGGTATTTGTAGACATGTTGTCATAAAGTGATCAATAAATGATGTTTATTTGAGTGGCACCGTGCAAGTTGCACAAAAAAGGGGTAATATATGGAGGTACGGAGAAGGACGAGGTTGTTGATACGACCCAATTGCATGGATTTGCTGCAGAGGCAACATCATTTGCACTCCCATGTTTAAAGTGGCTCTGTTACCTTGTGTCCGAGCTGAGCCGCTTCCCCTCGAGCTGCGTTGGAGATGGGGTCAATGAGGTGGCCAATCTCCTGCACGGCAGACGTCAGCTGCTCCTGTAGAGCCTAATGGGAGCAGAGCCACGTTAGCATTACCTCAGACGCTAATGCTAACAGTCATAGCATCATAGCAATGCCTGTTTCCCCAGTTTTGATTCTGAAGTCCTCAGACAGTTCTCTTCTCTTTCGGTTGTCCATGCTTAGTGTGGCACACACAATGTAAAGACTAAGTGAACTTCTCTACTTCTTATCTGCTTTCAGGTGTGATTATATCGCCCACACCTGTTACGTGCCCCAGGTGAGTTTAAAGGAGCATCACATGCTTATTTATTTACATGCTTATCTTATTTATCCACAATTTTCAAAGGGTGCCAATAATTTTGTCCAGCCCATTTTTTGAGTTTTGTGTGACATTCCTGGATGTCAAATTTGCCTTTTTCCCTCCCTTCTTTTCGTTTTGTTACAATACACACAAAGGGAATAAACATATGTATAGCAAAACATGTGTTAACGCAATGTTCTGTGAGAAATACTAAAAGTTCAATCCTAATTCTCCATTGATTCGTAACCCTTTCTTGTAAAAATACAAGCTGTTGTAGACAAAATAGAATGTAAGAGTGTATCAGAGCAACATTGATGTAAATAATGCTACTACAGAGTGATGGCAGTTTCACACAGACACGCTATTGGTTTACCTCCAGAGAGATGTCATCTCTGCGGGGCAGACTCTGACCCACGGCGGCGAGGGACACCTGCTCGATGTCCCTGATGCTCTTGTTGATGGTGTCGATGGATTGGTCACACTCCCGCTGCCCAGGGGCCTTGTCCCTGTAAAAACAGAGGGGACCAGGTTGCCGTGTTTTTTTTTTCAGCTTAACTGAATTTGATTTTTCAACTCAATCCAGATACCCTACTTTAGAGTTTCATAAAACAGGAGGGTCAGTGCAGACGTGAGCATCTTTGCTCTCACACACACACACACACACACACACAGAGGGGGCTGGCTGAGCTCCAGCTCTGATTGGTTGGTATGGGAGAACAGTGTGTGGATGGCAGCCAGGTGGGCAACGAATCAAGAAGACACCGTCACTGAGCTCAGATCAGGTGGTCTGTATGCTCTCTGTGTTTGATCTGTGCTCGGTCTCCTCACGCTACATCAATCACCCTCGGTGCTCTCAGTGGAGAGAGAAACCCAGAAAGAGTTAAATCCAAAATTCAGCCTAGTGACACCAGACACAGTCTGTTTTTTAGCTATTATTTACAGAAAAATAGCCTTCAGAACAGTCCTTCAAAAAAAAAACAACCTAGTGTAAAACAACTGTTGGACTCTGAAAAAAAAAATAAAAAATTAAATGTAAGAAAAAAACCTATTGTGTTTAATTGTTATTATTACTATTAATTGTACAGTTTAGTAGCCATTACAAACATGTTGACTACTGTATGTATATTAGTACTGTCAAAAAATTAATCATGATTAACCACATTCAAATTTAAAAAGTTTGTTTACATAATATATGTATGTGTACAGGTATATATGTATATGTATTTATTATGTATTAACAAATAAACCCATGTATAGAATATATTTTTTAAATATATACATGTATTTACATGTATATATTCATATTCATATAAATTATATCATATATAAATATATGTAATATGTAAACCTAACATGCATGTGTTTGTATTTCTATATACAGAATAAATATACACATTATACACACACATATTAAGTAAACAAAAACCTTTATTTTGGATGCGATTAATCATTTGACAGCACTAATATATATACATATCATATATATATCTATCTTTTTTTTTTAAAAACCTTTTTAATTTTAGGTATTTTGTTTTTTTTGAGACTATTAGTACTGGTGTCAGTCTTTTAAGATTTAAAAAATACTAAAATTATTATATCACCATTACAAAAACACAAACACATTTAAATATGTCTGACAAAACAAAACTTTGAATGAGAATTATTTATAATTTTCTGTGTGTCACAAAAATATATGTTATTAATATTAAAGTGTGTTAATAATAAAATATATTAAAGAAAAAATATTAAATGTAAGAAAAAAAAACCTATTATGTTTAATTGTTATTTAGTTTTGATCAAACCCTCTGAAAAAAACATTTACTGCAAATGTATTTATTGATGAAGAAATGTAGATAAATAAATATATATATATATATATATATATATACACATTTTGTGTCTATTCATATTGAATACATTTATTAATTAAACTGTATATTTAAATTGGAGCTAAATCTAACACACAGGTGAAATTGATCATGTTACACAATTACTGTGTTACATTAATTTGCTTAACTGTTATGTTATTATATTTCAATTTAATATAACAATTACTCTGTATTCAAAGGCTTTCCCTGGTTTTCCATTTCACTGCTTGTTGGTGATATTACTTCCCCCTGGAGCTGTAATGAAGGGAACAGACACAGTGTGCGAGAAAATATGAGAAGAGAACGAGAGTGTGTGAGGACTGAACAGCTGTTACTGTTAATAACGCTTGCTCTTCAGTTATTTAATACAAGCTTGAGTTCAACCTCATCTTTTACCCGCGTTATTATTATTTACCACCCGGTGGAGAGTGAAGCTGCAAGCTTTTCACATTCACCAAACCGCTGAAGCAGGTGTTTATTTGTATGATGCTGACCTGATGGAAGTGATGAGGCTCTTGATGGAGTCTGACACGGTGCGGGAATGGCCTGCCAGGATGGACCAGGTGGGCGGGTCTTTGGGGTTAAGGACCAGAGAGCGGGCGGTCTCTAGTAAGTGGGTGGAGCTGTCAAGCATTGAACGAGCTGAGCGAAGAATCGGCTCCTGGGCTGCTGAACCCTGAATTGAAAAGAAAGTTTAGTTTAGTTTTTTTAATTATGTAGTTCTTAAAGTCACATAAAATTATGAGTATCGTATACAGAGAGAAAATAAGGGAAATATTTACAAAATATTTGACTTTTTGAGTATTTATAATATTCATAATACATAATAAATGCTAAAAATATTAAAATAAATATGATTCATGTCAAACAATTAATCGCAATTAATTGCATTCAAAATAAATGTTTTTGTTTACATAATATATGTGTGTATACTGTTTATATTTATGTATATATAAAAGCATACAGCATATATTAAAAAATATTTATATGTGCATATTCATATATAAATATATATATATAAAAAAAATTCTTAAATATATGCATGCATGTGTGTGTATTTATATATATACACAGTACACACACAAATATTATTTGAACAAAAACTTTTATTTTGGATGCAATTAATCATAATTAATCATTTGACAGCACTAATTTTTTATATTTTTTTATTATTAAAAACTGAAAATGTGATGAATCACCAAAAATGTTTGAATATTGATACAAACACACTTTCAGTGCTAAATAATTGTATTAACAACTAACAAGCTGCTGTTAGAACGGGGCTAAGCTCCCACAAACCCCAGAAATGGACTGAGGTGATAAAGTTGTCAGGGACTTGAGTTAAAAAAAAAAAAAAAATATATGGCAAAACTCCCATTCACACTCAATGACCTTTTAGACTTCCTGTGAGGAAGTCCAGAGTCAAACAGTCAGTGAAGGGAGAGAAACCCCTTTGTTTTGGCACAACATTACAGGCAATGTTTCAAAGACAGAGGAGTCATCTAGTTATTCCTAAAGTTAGCGTAGGCACATTTTACAAAGAAATACAGTACATGTGAAGTGAAATTTAACCATGTGTTCTAAAATTTAACATTTTTCATTTTAGACAAAATATTGGCAGTTACTTTGGAACCATTTTGACAGATGGTAAAAAAATAGACAAATAAAATCAACCTTTGCTTGTCTTTGAGCAGCCCACGCTAGCTGTGTTTCTTTCCTGAATGAATCAGTGTTTTTTAATGAATAGTTTGAGTGTATAATTCCATATTTCACTCTTAAAACAGACGCTTGTTTTGATTATTAATGAAACAGTCCTTTTTTAACAATTTTTTTAAATAAATGTTTCAATCACTCACTCAAAACAGTCACTTAATTAATTGTTGAATGAGTAGTAAGTGGAACTGGTTGAGTTCTATTGATATACTATAGATACAATCCTAAATGAATCAGCGCTTTTGATCAAATTAGTCAAGTAAACAGTTCTATGACTCACTTATAAAGATTCAATGATTCATTCAAAAGACATTCATTTGTTTGTTCCTAAATGTCATCTTAGTGCTTTTCGAACAAGTTGTTTGAGTAAATGATTCAACGATTCATTCAAAGAGAGCGATTTGTTTAGACCCTGAACATATCAGTGCTTTTGAACAAATTGGATGAGGAAATGATTCAACGATTCCTCCAAAGACAGGGATTTGTTTAGTTCCTGAGCATATCAGTGCCTTTGAACAAATTGGATAAGGAAATGATTCAACGATTCATTCAAAGACAGCTCCTGAACATATCAGTGCTTTTGAACAAATTGGATGAGGAAATGATTCAACGATTCATTCAAAGACAGCGATTTGTTTAGTTCCTGAATGTATCAGTGCTTTCGAACTAACTGTTTGAGTAAATGATACAATGATACTCTCATAAAGTGAATGTTTTTGATCAAATCAGCTGTAACCTGTAAAAAGATTCAGCATTAGACAGTTTGTCTGGAATGCCCAAAACAGACAAATCCAAACCGCGGAGCATTGTTTTGGTATTTTTAGAGCTGTCTGTCCTCATAATTTGGTTCACGATTTAAAATTTGACTCTTAATTTTAGTTGGAACAGTCAAGCACACACAAAAATATAATGAATGTAATATTGTGGTATTCAGTATTTCATCACCTCATGACTTATCTGTGCAGGAATGCTGGCAAACTCAGGGTTGGAGGCAAAGGTGGAGAGATTGTCCACAGCTTCTATCAGCGGGGTCGTAGCCACTCTGCACCTCTCGCGGTTCTCATCTGAGAAATCCCCGTCCAAGGCCTGAGAAACACAGCAGATCTGCTGAAACACTGCAGTTCTCACACATAAATAAAGCTTTATCAAAGGTCGAAAATGGTCACAAGTTAACGTTCTTCATGCAAATTCAATCAATTCTCAATAACTTTGGTACCACATGATCTTTTGGTAATTAATTGAAGGCTGTACCTTTATAGTTTTGACAAGGTTAGCCGTGGTATTGGCGACCTCTTTGGCTGACTGCACGAAATGTCTCCGGGCTACAGGATTGGCAGTTTTGGAAGAAGCCAGACGACAGGCGTTGCAAAGAGCTGAGGTGTGCTTTGCAACAATGGTAGCTGCTGACAACACCTAAGCAAAAATATGAGGAAATGCAAAAAAAAAAAAAAAAACACCACCACAAAAAGCCAGTCAGGATATGGCCAGACAAGTCAGAAATAAAGAATGAAACTTGATAATAAAGAGCCAGTCACCTGGGATGGGCTACTGGCCGGGTCTACCAGATTCTGGCAGGCCATCTGTATCGCCTGATTGGCTCTTGCAAACTGGATGGGATCGACCAATCCCTGATGACCCGACTGGCTGTTGGGGTCTGAGACGCCTACCAAATAAGAGGCCTGACGAAAAACAAAGGTACGCCAAAATAAGAGGTTGGGAGATAATAACTAGTAAACACAACATGAAACCAAAATGTATGACTTACATTTTACAGAACTTAATTTTATTTTATTGTAGTATATTAATTGTTATATTTATTACTGAATATTACATTACATTATATTATATGTTAACTCCTGTTGTGCAAGATTTATTTGTGTAGCATACATTATTATAATACATAATACTAATTAGTATTTTTGAATCTACAAAATAATAAATCACATAAATAAAAATTTGCACATCAAATCAACCTCCAAAACAACAGATAATTCAAGTTAATTTATATAGCGTTTTTTACGATATAAATCGTTGCAAAGCAGTTTTACAGGAAATTAAGCTTCTACAATATGTTGATATTTTGTTGAAATTTTATATATTTAACTTTTGGCAAAATTTGGTCATTCTGCGTGTCGACTGTGGTTTGGCATCCTTTGAGGTCCTCTGAAAGGACAATAGTTAAATAAATAGCAATTTTAATTTGTCGACTAAATCAAACTGTATTGATAAAAGTAGTTATCAGTAGTATAGTAAATTTATAATTGCATTTCAAATGCAATGTGGGAGCAGCCTCAGAGAGTTCACCTGTCCCGCAGCCTCAGTCAACCCACACAGAGCTTTGGATGCCACAGCCACACAGTCCCCGAACGCTGGCACGTTTCCCGTCTTACAGTGCTGTGAGATTCCAGCCATGGACTCCCCGAGAACCTGTTCAGTCAGATGGCGAGATGTATAAACATTTGGAACCAACACCTCTCCTTAGAGAACTCAGGAATGTTGGGATAAATTCTTTACCTTGGAATTCTCCATAACGCTCTCAATGCAGTCAAAATAAGAGAGATCGCTGACCGGCTCATTGGGATTGTCCAACATTCCTCGAACAGCCTGTGTGTACGTGGGAGAGGGATGTTGAACATGTCTGCTGCTTTGAGGTATTTGAGATTTTTCTAACTTACAGTATATCAAAGAATTTCAAGGCTCATAAATGTACTAAAAAGCACACCACCGGAAAAAAAGCATTGTGTGTGGGGCTGAAACAACCCATTTCTAATGATTACTGGAGACACACACACAGGTTTGGACATAAATTATAATCATTCACAGAACACAAATCATCATTGTTGACTCTACTTTAACACACAGTTGACCTGTGGCTGGTGTATTTGAATGTTTCACAAATGCAGCAAACAAAAGGCTGTTTTTAATCAACAACTAAGGCCAAATATGATCTAACTTTATATAAGACCACCATAGGAGACCTAACAGGAAAAGACAGACCCTCATCTTGTTTATTTCAAACTGTTTTTCAAAAAAAAAAAGTGAAAAAATACAAATATTTATTCAAAATATGGTAACATTTTACAATACGCTTCACTAGTTAACATTAGTTAACTACAGTAGTTAACATTAAGTAAGTTCAACAAATATAAATAAATACTGTAAAAAATGTGTTAATCATTTTTCGTTCATGTTAGTTTATACAATAACTAATGTTAACAAATGACACCTTACTGTAAAGTGTTACCCAAAATATAAATATAAATTATGAATATGAATGTACACACACACAAACACACACACACATATATATATATATATATATATATATATGTGTGTGTGTATGTATATGTGTATATATATATATATATATATATATTCATAGAAGAACAAAATCTTTATAATTTCCTCAATAATCATCTCAAATATAAAACTTTAAGAGATTAAGAGTGCGTGTTAAAGTACCTCGAGTTCTCGTAGAGCGTTATCACACTCTTTTTGTCCTGGTGCCTGCTGGGTACACAGTGTGATGAGTTGATTAATGCTCTCTGTGACCGCTCTGAAAGACAAAAAATCACACACAGTCAGAATGACACAAAAAGCTCCTTCCCTTATCAAAACTATTTTTCTCAGACTCATTGAGCTTTCACTCCCTCAATGTAGGAAAGAGGCACTAACATTGAGGTCTTACATATTTATCAAAATCATGACAAAACAAGGTATTGTTACACTCATATGAGCCAAGATTTGAGTCAGTGTGTGTGTGTGTGTATTGGAGTGTATGTGTGTCAGTCTACTGCTCTCTCCTTCATTAAGGAAACTAAATCAATCTAGCTCAAAACCCTCAGGAACAGCTGCTTTCCTGTGGTACCCGAGAGGATTCTGGAGCGCGTGCACACACACACAGAAATGTTTTTCATCATAATAGGTACTTTCCACTGGCTTCTATTGTTTTTATATTGAGCTAATAATATTTCCTCCCCCCCCCCCAACCAAACAAAACTCAAACAACTCAAAAAACACCTTGTATAGGGACCCCCGATCTAAATATATGTATATATATGATATATATGATTAAGGGCATATTCTACATCCCTAATCCTACCCAATATCTAAACTTAACAACTACCTTACTGACTATTAATAAGCAGCAAAATAGGAGCTTATTGAGGCAAAAGCCATAGTCTATTGTTAGTTAATAGTGAGAATTGATCTTAAAATAAAGTGTGACCAACAAAGCTTATTTAAATTGTTTAATAAACAGATTTGGGCACCAAACGTGAGCTAAATCTTTGTTAGGTAGGCATGCTCTCACACACTCATACACACTTTGCAAAAACATTCAGCTGAATAGCTCATTTTTTTGACGTTGGCCAGCAGGCTGCCCCTCAGGTTGACTGGTTAATGATCTCTAAACTCTCTCTAGACCGCTGAGAGCAGTTCATTCCTACCGTGCCGCAGCTGCGAGGAGGTTCTTGGCATTTGCCGCCCCTGGATCAACGGAGAGGGACTTGGCGGCCAACAGCAGCTTGCTGGATGCCATAGAGATGTTCTTCAGGTTGCCAATCACCTGGATCTGGTCATCTTTGGACTATGGAAACAGAAGAGCGCGGCTCAGTCTACAATCAAACTATGTTGTTCTTTAATACAGCAAAAGAATGTCCAGTGTTCTATAAAAACAGGTTATATTTTATGGTTACAAAATGTAAAGGGATAGGCTACATAAAAAATATCACTACTCTGATTAGGTTTTAAACCCATATGACTAAAGATCACAAAAGGAGATGCTTTAAATAACATACTTGTCACTTTTCTATGGAAGCTTGTTTCTGCCACGGATTAAAAACAAAAATAATTTCACAATTCTAACTTTACTTCTTGCAATTCAGTTATAAACTGCAAAATGTAAACTGGCTTACAATAATTTTCTAATGGGGAAGCTCTTAAACTTCAAAAAGGATGCAAAATACCATTAAAGTATCATAAATGCGGTCCATACGGCTTACTTATCCAGCATATTCCACGTCTTCAGTAGACATATGACAGCTTTGTGTGAAGAACAGACCAAAACAGGTGGCAAACCAATGTCTGCCTTTCAAGGCATTGTAGGCCTACTGAATATTAATTGCATGATTCCACATAATTAATATTTATGAGCCGGGTTGATTAGCTTTTCTAATTTTTCCCCTAAAAAGAACCAACTGTGGCTTATTTTACATGTCATTTCAATGGGTTCTAGTCTCAAAGAGCTAGACTATCTGCTGATGGCTTCTGGCCTGTCCTGTCCTGGCAGACCTCTGTGTCCCGCACAATCCCTCAGTCATCCTTTAATGGGCATGTCACGCTCCATCAACCCCTCTGCTTGCCCGCCTCTCCAAATTAATCAACAAAACATCCAGAACCAGAACATCATCAAAGATTTCATTAGGGTGGAGCATCTTCATGCTCTCTGGAACAATTATGTGCCTGAGTGAATTAGATGAGAGGAGCTAATTAACAAACGAATCCGAACTTCAAAATGCCTATATAAAGTCGTAGAAAATGTGAGCGCCATTTGATTTTTTGCTACCATAGATGCTACCTGTCAAAAGTTGATTTTATATCAAAATTGTTAGCTCTTTAAAGAGTTCACCTCAGTTGTGGTATTGAAGGCGAAGAGAGTGCTTATTATTCACTTCCCCACCTACAATCCCTGCCGGAACTGGGACTCGAACCCACAACCTTTGGGTTTCAAGTCCAAGAATATACAAGTGCAGCATCTAAAAACTCGGAAGTACCAACTCCCTATCCATTAGGCTACGACTGCCCCAAGTGTCTGCTAAATGCATAAGTGTATATGGACCAATCAGATGTCTCTGTGGGCGGAGCATATGAAGTCCCAACTCCAAATGGCATTAAAACCATACCTGAGTGTGTCCGGCCATCTCGATGCCAGCATCTAAAAACTCGTCAAAGTCTTGGCTGAACTTCCCGGAAGCCACAGCCAGCTGGCTGCTGTTCCCACGTGAGGACTGCACCACATCCCCGGCTGAATGATTGAGCTCTGCTGCGGTATGGTTCAGGTCAGTCTGGGCTTCTTGGAAGGATTTGGAGCATGGAGGAAGCTGGAAAATATTAGGGTTGATCACTGTTGGGCCTCATTCATGAAACATTATCAAATGGAATTTCTGTGTATAGCTAGCATTTATAAATAGCGACAATTTATTTAATAATGATTTTTTCTGTGTTTAGTCTCACAAAGAACCAACAGAAAACTTACATTTTCCACCAGCAATTTCTTACTGGCCTCACCAATGCTCCTGAGGGCCATGTCCACATCCTTCTGTCCAGGTAAGCAGTTCACACAGTTATTCAGAGAGTGAGAGACAGCCTTCGCCACCTGAAAAACACAGACAAACACACACATTCCCACCAATAACTCTACAAAAGCCCGGGGAGATACGGCGTGAATCTAAAATTCAAATCAGCCCCTCGGCACAACAGAAAAATCTGTGTCCCTAATTTATGCCACTGTCACAGACATATGCCGAGCAATATGTTTGCATCCCAAAGGAACCTGTGCGAATCAGGAGGCACGCTGGCACCTTCCAGAAAAAAGGACCGTTGAGAAACAGAGAGACAATAGAAAATAGCTTAGTTTATTGGCCAAGAGGGAGCTGATGGGAGACTGATCTGGTGTTAACACAGTAGCTGAAGAAGACAAAAACTATTCTGGCCTTATATAAAAACAAATCCATACTTTTTTTTGCATAACTATGTAATCAAAAAACTTCTAATTTAGCTTCTACTTGTCATCGAATACATGTTCTCGCAGATGGGTGGACATCTGTCATTATTTGCGTCTTGTTTAAAGGTGGAATGCAATGCCGTGTGCGTCTTGCTACCTGTGCTAATCTCTGCTGGCTCTCGGCATCACCAGGGCACACCAGGGCTTCGTGGGCTTCGTGGATTAGCATGGCCGAGCCCTCCATCACGTGACAGGCAGAGTCCAACATGGCCGCTGCAGCTTGGGGCTCCACGGTACTCGCTGCCACTCCCCTCGCGGCCTGGGCCAATGTCCGGAGAGCTTGAGCGGTTTCCCTTGCTGCCACACCTGCCGCAAACACACACAAATATTATAACTAAGGCATTCTGAGGTTATATCTATCACAGTAAACTGCCAATATAATCAGCAGACCAATTAAAAGGCCAATATTTGCAATGTTGGCTTTATTTGCTTTATTTTCCTCAGCTGAAAAAAGCTTGACTTGACAACTGCTCCTATTTGATTGTCCAGCTTTAGGTCAGAATCGAGTTTAACTCCAAGGTTTGTGACAGTCGGTTGGATGTACTGGGCTAGGGCACTCAAATCAACCATGGCCGTCCCAGTAAAGTCCCCAAAAACCATAACTTCCGTTTTGTTGTCATTGACACTTAAAAATCATTGTACCATTACAAAGAGGCACAAAATCTCCTTCCAGAACATTCTCTTACACCATTCCCGGCTGGTGGAATGATCTTCCCATCACTATCCTAAATGCCAACTCCATAACAACCTTCAAACGACTGCTGAAAACCCATCTCTTTCAACACTACTTGACATCTAAAAAAAAAAAAAAAATCTATCCCTTCTCTCCCTTTCTAGCCTGCACTTATCTAAACATTGCCTGTTATACGGTATAATGAACACTTCCTTAGTTGTTGTTTGTCTCTTTAGGACTAATTGTTGCTGTTTTCCCCACCTGTAAGTCGTTTTGGATAAAAGCGTCTGCTAAATGAATAAATGTAAATGTAAATGTATTCGTTTGGAAGCTTGCGATTCATTATGATTTGTTACTGAGTATATTTCAGGTATAGCATTATTTTTGATTCACAAGCACTTGATTCAATTAAATTCTAATTGTTTTCTGATTCATTTGCGAGAATTTGTCTTATAATGTTTGTTTTAATGAACACATTCTTTATGCAACAAAGCTCTGATTAGATTGTGATTCATGTGACTATACTTCAGATATCTTGTAATCTTCTAAAAGGTACATTATGAAAACAATGCATAAAATGCATACAATGACAACCCAGCCCAACATTATAATACTAAGAATAAACTAAAATCAATTCCACTGTCCAGCGATACAGATGACATCAGTGTGAGTTTGTGGACAGGGCAGATCTCGGCAGTCGAACAGCACTTTCTGACAATTGCGTCATTTTTAGCTCTGAAACTGTATCAGAGTGCTGACTCAACCATTCCTATTGGTCTGCAAAGATCATGTAACACTGCTGAAATAACACGGACACAAATACCCTACACGAAAGTTATGATCTGTCAAACCAGTTGCACAGTTTATTGTTGACTTTTCCTTCAGTTCACAAACTCCACTCCTCTACTGGTGCAGGTCACTTGATGAAACAGAAAAAGAAATACACAACTGGGTGAAGATGAATCTGGTGAACAAAACATTAATTCTGCATGTGATGTTCAAATGTAAAGAAGAAGCCAGTAACCACAAATACTGTACACCTCCAAAACATCTTGATAATGCAATTACAGATGGAAGTTTTCTGAATGTTTTTTTTCCCTTTTTCTTCAAAGAAACACATCACACTGTAGCAAGTACCTTTGAGCAACTTCTGTACATCAGTATTCAGATGGAAAAGCTGTTTGTTTGAAACAGACTCTCCCATCAGAACAGCAGGCGTCTCCTAATCCAACATCCACATCCGCAATCCACCAGCGCTCGCTCCCGTGTGTGCGCACACATGCTGTTTCCTTCATTAAAGACAAATAAGTCTGACACGATCAAGCAGTGTACGACCAGATGTGTGCAAATTTATTTCCTAAACCTGATATATAGGAACAGCTGTATTTAAAACCTTCAGTACATGAAGCTGAATTAACAATATTAAAATACTTGCTGTAAAACAGTTTAATACACAGAGAAAGGCCATGAGGCCATGACCCTCATCTTTTCTGATGTACATCCATCAAACAGCTGGAGTGGGATATTTCCCAACCAAAAGTAGTTTTTAATTTCAGTTTAGTGTACTGTATACTTTATTGCACAGTATATATTCTTCAGTGCCAAACACATGTTTGTGTACTTATACACAGCTTTAGAAATATTGATTGCTGCAGACTTGATGCTTCTCATTTTGTAGAATCAAGATATATTTATGTTTCAAAGTGGAAATCTCACTGCTAAACACAGATAACTTTTAAACATGACAATTTCATATATAATTTGATATACCTTTAATTTCACAAAATGAAATATTTTTGTCTACATAATATGTGTACTCTTTATTATTTATTATGTATATACTAATGAACACACACTCTCTCACTCTATGTCTATGTCTCTGTCTCTGTCTCTCTTTCTCTCACTCTATGTCTCTGTCTCTCTCTCTCTCTCTCTCTCTCTCTCTCTATATATATATATATACACGTATTAGTGCTGTCAAACGCGATTAATCGCATCCAAAACAAGTTTTTTCTTTATGTAATTTGTATATTTATTAAGTAGGCTATATATAAATACAAATGCATGTAAATATTTAATGAAAATTTGTTATGTTTATGTATTATATATTCTAATAAAAAATATGATATATAAGAAAATAAATATATAAATGCATTTACATGTTTATACTTTCAATATATATACTGTACGTGTCTCTGTTTATATATATATATATATAGATAGATAGATAGATAGATAGATAGATAGATAGACATAATATGCATGTATGTACATTTATAGATACATAATAAATTCCCAGTACACACATATATTTTTTGCAAACCAAAACTTTTTGGATTTTATTCATATTTTATATGAATATTTTTATTATATATAATATATTTTATTATATTGTATATTTAATATAAACAGACATTCATTTATTTCAACATATATTAAACAAATTCTATGAATAGATGGACTTTAGCATTCTTAATTTATGTATTGCACATTTAGTTATGTAATAAAAGTGATACCCCTATGATTAATAAAGCTAATACACAAACCTATCATTGAAATACAGATCTATGATAATAGAGATAAGTTTAATGGCTTATGCAAAAATCACTCTACAATTTGCATGCCTCGAAATGACACAAAGTATCAGAACTGACTAGTTACATGGCAAGCCGTTAAGAATAAGCTATCAGTGTAAATAAAGCAGATAAGCTAGTCTTGATTGTCATTTATGTCTTCTCCCTCTGGGGGAACGATTCATGACCCCTGACACAGGGTTTTTTGTGGCTTGCGTTTTCTAAACAGAGTTCTGATGAAGATCATCATCCACAATCTAATTTTATGCTAATGAAATTGCATCAATTCCAAACACCTCAGCAGGAATTTAATAATCAGTAGTAACAAGTAAAATTACAGCTTTCGAAGAGCCTGTGATACTAGTCCCGTCTCTTTCTCCTCTAATCTCACACATCAGTGCTTCTAGTGATAGTGTCTAATTGAAGATCTAACACACATCCACTCACTTGGCTAATTAACTAAGACCCCTCATGAGGTGTCCTTCATCCCAGGCTAGGTGGAGCTGAAGCAAACCACAATGGCTCAGCTCTCCCCTAGCTGAGCCTGAATTTAACACCAAAAACAGTCAATATTTCACCCTCTTACTGCCTTACCAATACCAGAGACCCCCGGGGACACACAATTCTCCCTCAGACAAAAATTGTGATTTTCTCCTCAGCTCTTTTAACAGGAAGGTTCACCTTCTCTCTTAGTAAGAGACATTGTCCTCTGTCCTCTCGGCTCCTGTGAGATTGCGTTTCTATCTTTATCCACGTTTCATTTGGTCTATTCATCTCTAGTGGCGGGGCCATTCTATGTATATTCACAGATTGTTAGAGAACACTTCTCGGTCACCACGGTGGTCTAACAATTACGAACACTGCACCAGTCTCACACGCTGACCCCTGTTGCATTGTGGGTCCTCCCTGGAGTGTCGTACATGTTGGCCATTTAGTCGATGTGGATTTCTCACTGATACGCTAAATGCCAATAATTTGTGTTAAAGCACCTGATTAATGGTGGGGGAAATGGTCAGCAATGTGAAGGAAGAAAAAATGTTTTTTCTTTTTTCTCACAGTCAAGGAGGTGGAATGCAAAAGGAGATTTAAAGCATGATATTCAGAAATGAAATGATATGCAGAGAGTACTGTTTTTTTACATGTTGCATTGTGCCGTGCCACGAAAACATAACACCATGTCTACATTTGTGATCGAAAACAAAACAAACGACAAGCACTACTCAACACTGTCATTGGTCCTGCTTGGTTCTTCATAATACCTGCAGAACTTCTGATGGTTCGGCTGGTGGCAGGTCTAGAACATGGGCGGGTGTAGATTATGCAAATGTTGGGGGCGTAGTGATACTGTGGTGACTGTGATGTCACAGTCAGTGTGATGTTCAGTGGTCTTTTCTATCCATGAGATGTACACACACAAAGCTGATGTTTGAGGCTCAGAGTGTGTCATTTCCCTTTACAGAACTGTTATTATTTTAACTATATCAAGGTAAAAACAGTTTTAAATTATATGGCACTTATAAAACATACTTAGGAGTCAGAAGCGCCAGACTGTCCTTACAAAGATGGAATTGCCCCCACTTTATAGAAACAGCCTTTGTGCATTGGCTACTCTATCAGGAGTCAGTCTCCATAAAATGTGCTGCACACACTCTAGTTTTTGGGTTGAACTATTCTGGAAAAGTGTTAACCACTGATTTCTTATTGTGTCCTCTTTTGGAAGCACAAAGAAAGTAGTTGCAATTTCACAACAAAAAAAACAGCTTCTCCTGAACATGGCGCCTGCAGCAACACTCCACTGAGAATAATAGTTCCTTCTATCTTTGCGTAAACATTTGGACAGTGTTTGAAAATAAACCCACACCGATAATAAACTAGCTGTTTTAGGGGGGTGTGGTGGAGTCCTAACTTTTATAAAAAATATCTCTTTTGGTTAGACACTTTAGACTTTGCAACTTTAGGGATTTTATCTATATAACAACTCATATATCTGCAACATAAAACAAAAACAAAGAGTGCAACTGTCAGATAGACGATTCGAGATTGATTAAACAAAGTGACATGGAAACAATGTGAGGTTTATTAAGTGATGACCTAACTCATGAAATATTCCTATAACAAAAAAACAATGGCAAAAGTATGTCCTGTAGCTCAACTGATTCAGTGCAGCGCTAGCAACAGAAGTCCCGGCGTTGATTCTAATGGAATGCACACGCTCTTAAAGTCACTTTGGACACAAGCATCTGCCAAAAGTGTAAATGTTTAAAACAATAATACATCAAGGGTGTGCTAACTTAATTGAAAGGCTCCAGCCAAATCAGTTTCTTTTCCCTTTCCCATTATCTCTGTCTCTAGTCGCTGTCAGAGGGGCATGACCTTGCAGAGGTTAATTTGTTTTACGAGTTACTCTGCGCATCAATCAGGGGCCAAATGCACGTTCCCAATTACAACCCAGCTCTGAAAAACACACATAATGTAACCTATGTGATCTCACACGCCCAGATATCCCAGCACACGTTAAATCACACAAGAACAAACCCACATTAAGATCTGCTTAATCTGTCCCTCCCTCTATCCACTGCCTGAAAGGAGTGAGATGAGAGCAAACGAGTGGGAAAAGAGAGATAACTTTCATGTTTATGATAAGTAGGGAGATCGAAAATAATGATCGCTGATTGATTGCAGTTCTGTGATGTCAGCGGGAGAAGAAATGTCTCATTAAAAGTGTGGGAGTGAGTTGATCAGAGGGAAACATCACGACCTCAGAGTAGAGAAAAAAAATTATTTAGAGAATTTGTGACACTGATATCAAATTTAACACTTAACATGACTTAAGTCATTTTAAACAGTGTTTTGCTAATTATGTAGCTGATCTGTTTATAGCAGTGAAAACGTTACATTTTTGTTTGTTTTTTTTTCTTTCTTTTTAGGTTTCTTTTTATTTATACATATATATATATATATATATATATATACACAGTGGGTACGGAAAGTATTTAAAGTACTCCTTGCACATCCTCTCTAGTTCTGTCAGGTTGGATGGTAAACGTTGGTGGACAGCCATTTGTAGGTCTCTCCAGAGATGCTCAATTGGGTTTAAATCAGGGCTCTGGCTGGGCCATTCAAGTAGAAGTCACAGAGTTGTTGTGAAGCCACTCCTTCGTTATTTTAGCTGTGTGCTTAGGGTCATTGTCTTGTTGGAAGGTAA
>JAUCMU010000053.1:12329512-12353481 GCA_032275025.1 Enteromius treurensis | reverse complement strand
GATCGACCTTTGTTATTCTGACTCTGAGCCTTAATAAATCACTTGTTGCATTTGAACTCAAACGTTTTCCTCCGTGCCTCGTAACAGACGTACTGTGTCTCTTTCTGACTATTTGTTTTAATAGGAAAGACATCATTACAAGAAAGAAAATTGTGTTTGTTAAACCTTTTTCAACCGGTAGTCAAATTCCTCAATCGCTGAATCAGGCAGCAATAATTCAGGGTTTATAAAACAAAGTTTTGATGTCAAGAAAAAGGACACACTGATTGACATGTAAATGAGGTCTCATTTTAATGCTGAATTATTTGATCTTACACTACCTTACATGTCTTTTACTGCTGTCTGTAAAGCCGGCAGAAGGCCATTATTAAGGTTTGATGCAAATAGCTGATATTGGCAGAATGAGATCTAGGCTCATGAGCTATTTGCATCAGATCTTTAGGTCTTAGTGATATTTTACAGAAGACTTGCAATAGTTGCGTGGACCACTTTAGGATACTTTCATAGTGCATTTGTCACTTTTAAAGCTTTAGAGTTGGCCCTGTCATTTTTTTTTTTGCATATGGAAAAGAGTCTTCTTCTTTTGTTTTCCACCAGACCAAAAAAGAAAGTTCGGGTTTGGAACGAGGAGGTGTAAATGATGACAGATCTTACCTTCGACAAAATCAGTCTGTGCAGAATAAACACCCATTTCTCATTGATTCCATGGAGGGCACTATAAATATCAGAAAGTTTTATGTGACAGTATGATTTTAAAGTTTGCCCTGCAGACATTTAGGAAGGAAACCATCAGTCATCGACGCTAAAGTGAAATCGGTTTGTAATGATTTGATGTTCCATGAGGACTGTTTTGACTATTTAATGCTTCGTTGAAATCACCCTTTGAATAAATTAAAGTTGTTGGCAGACATTAGGCGATGCTCTTGTGATCTTTAATTGATGTCAAATGTAATTATGCTGTAATTCTCTCATCATCAGCCAAAGTCAGGAGTTGCTGTTGACTCACCAGCTAATCACAGATTAACAGCACCATCATTTTGGACCAGAATCAGCTCCAATACACAGCTATATGTGACGTTTAAAGGTCATATTAACATGACTCATGTGATTACGGTGATGTCATTGTCCCGGCTGAACATGGGTGTTGTATATTTAATCCAGCACACTCACTCTCAACCCCTCGAGTTTCTTCATTAAACATTGAATTACCTCTGTGCAGTCTCTGAGATAATGATGTGGACTGTATGATTAAATGTCGGTTGCATAACCTGTGAATTTACTGTATTATATCCTCAGCTGTTAGATTTGAAGGCTTGCTTGCTTTCTAATTGACCATGTGAGGAGTTCTTTAAAGTTCAGAAAGAGAGTTGGGAAAAATTACACCATCATTAGCATTAGTGCACTCTTTGTTTATTTTCTTGTGAATGCTGATAGGTCATTTATTCTTACAGTATAAAATACTTTAATAAACACTTGTAAGTCGTTTTGGAAGATAGTGTCTGCAAAACAACTAAATGTAAACCTATTAAGCTGTTCATTTTACCATCTGCTGCAACTTTTACCCTGCCGCATGTCTTAGTTTTGCTGAGTTCGATGTGTCAACATATTTTGTTGATTCTGGAACAACCTTTTAATCCAAATATATATTAGTTCATATTTTTGTAGACTTCAACTCTATAATATACATAGCACATAAATAGTTGATACTTTAGTAATATTTTATTAATTTATAAATGATTTAGAATGGTTAACAAGGACTGGAAGTGCAAAATGTCTTATAGCGTGTCTCAGGTGTGCATAATTATAAAGCAGGTTTACAGGGAATTGTGCCACAAAATGCCCTTGAAATAGTCAAAAATGATGCAGATAAATAATGAACCGGACAATGAAATGTTCATAATTCAACTGCAACCTAGACTGGAGTCTCCAGATGAAGAAGGGTCAAATGGGGGTCATTTTTCCGGATTCTTTATCTTAGCAAAGTCCCTGAGAACCTGACATCTTGTCTTCTGGAGACTCCAGGTAGGTATAATGGAGACTAAAGGGTTTCTGGTGGTTCCACACATAATTCTTCACATGAATTCTTAATTCTTTGACAGTTTATGGCCTGATTTCATAGACAGGGCTTAGCCTAAGTGCCATTACATGCGCATATGAATCACAAACTTAACAGTACGCAATGCCTTGCTACTGAATACAATTTTTAAATGTCAAGGTGTGTGAAAAACACATCTCATATCAACAGCTCAAGCACACAGAGGTCTGTGCACAGCTCCGTCAGCTCCCGGAGGATTCTTTAGGAAGCGCTACGTTTCAGAATGAAAACAGCGTCAATATTTGGAATGTTGCTTAAAGATTATAAAGCCAGAAGTGTCTAAAACGAGCTTGTTTTATCATTATCAGTGTGCCACTGCATTTAAAGGGTTTTAATAATTTATCTAGTCTTTTATCATGAAGCATGGCATTTAGAAGCAGTCATTTTGATATCAGTTTCTTCTCAGTGAAGTTTTAAAAAGAGTCCAGATATGAGACGAGTGGAACTCCAGCACCATTTTAACAGCTAAACTACTTTTCATGCTGTTTTTAATCTTTATGGCTGCTTTTTTTTGTGTCTAAAGAAAAGGCAGACAAGAGCTCCACCTATAACACATTAAGCTGATATTGTAACCTGATAGATAGACCTCAAACTATAAGCCATAACTTTCATCCTGGTGCTTCCGATCACATTAGCACTACAAAATACATGACCGAATCTCAAACTACTTGTCCTGGCTTATGCAAGACTGTCTGCTTTGACCTCTGGGTAATTACTTAAATGAGCTTTGTGCCAGTTAACCACTAAAAATCTGTTCGCTTGCATAATTACTGCTGTCAATGCATGGTTTCTTCAGGTTTTATGGTTATGCGTTTTCTTTTTTTCTTGACAATGACTGACACAGAGAATTGATTCTACAAGCATTTAGTTCTTATTACCTGTGGCGACAGACTTGATTCATCCACCCTTGGTATTTACTGGAGTGTTAACACATCCAACTGTTTTTCTCCCGTTCAATAAACCACTTAAACATTGTTCCGTGTCTCTCTAAAGAGTTAACATGAATTAATAATCTGCGGTGCCTTAAAACACTCTTGGATTCAGGAATAAGGTATCCTCAGAGAAAGGCCTGACATTTATACATACTTTATTCTGCTTTATCAAGCGTCTTCATCATGTCATACTCTAAGGTCTTGTGTGTATGTGTATTGACCTTTTACTGTCAAAAACAATATTGCAAACTCCACCTTGGCTTTATAAGATTATTGAAGCTGACAGAATGCATGAAAATGATGACGTTATACAAACCTAATGAAACCTCAAACCGTTAGAGAAGTTAGAGTCTGTCTCAGAAAAGTAAGTGTGGTCGTTTCACTTGGTAAGTAATGGTACTTTTTTTTTTGGAATGAACTACAGTCTTTAGTGTAAAGTATATGCTTTTCACAACTTTCAAAACTGTTTTTGTCTGCTGAACTTTTCTTTTCTTTTTAGAATGCCATTTTATCAGATGAACAGTCGTTAAGTTGTTAACCTAGAGTACAGTCGTCAGAGTACTCGTTTTCAAAATTCTGAATATGGTGCTGTCCTGACAAAAGTCTTCCTGTTTTCTATCACTTGATTTTATCTTTGGTTAAAGGTTGTTGGTTAAAGTTAACATGAATGACAGATCCTTACATAGTCACTAGCAGCAACTATACAGGAGCTTATCACTGTTTAGAGCAGGGATCTTCGACTATAATTGCTTAAAGTCCACTATCAAACTTTTTGTTTGATTTTGTTGAAATTTGAAATTTGACAAAATTTCATAAAATGAAAAAGAAAATGGACGCCAAAATTGTATAATATTAATCTATACAATTATTATTAAAATATTATTATTATTATATAGTATAACTTATTATATTAGTTACTCTTTTAATGAATATCTTCTGGTTGATCCCCTGGTTCACATTTACATCTCTGCGTTTTTAATGCATACAAACAATGGTTGATTTTCACATTGGTCTGAACAAAAACAGCAGACGGTATTAATTAAATATGTAAATAATTTAATGCACTTATCTAAACATTGCCTGTTATACGGTATAATGAACACTTCCTTAGTTGTTGTTTGCCTCTTTAGGACTAATTGCTGCTGTTTTCCCCACCTGTAAGTCGCTTTGGATAAAAGTGTCTGCTAAATGAATAAATGTAAATGTAAAAAAATTAAGAGCCATCCATGACTTTATTTCATCAAGACACTGAAGCAGTGGTCCGACAGTCTCACTTTTTTTAATAAATGTGGGTGTCATCGGCATACAGGTGGAAAGACATGCCATGCCTCATAATTACTGACCCAAGGGGAAGCAAATAGAGAGAAAAAAGAAGAAGATCTAACACTGAGCCCTGTGGGACCCCGTCCAACAGAGGAGCAGGGAAAGAGACATAATCCCCAATGCTGACGCTAAACATCCATAATTCCAGATAGGTTATCATAGCAATTACACAATATAACACCAATTAATCAGTCAATATGTATAAACCAGAATGAAAATTTTTTGATTATATTTGTCATATGAATCGACCAATATATCAGCCAATATTTAGCACTGTGACATTATATCTATCTCGGTGATTAGTTGATTTTTCTAGAGTGATAAGTCATTGAATTTTAGCAATTACTTGCTAATTATTCTGACAATATCTTGCATTATGAGATTATTTTGAGCATAATGATCAACCAATATATTGATCAGACCATTTAATCTATGATATATATCATTAGAAGATTAAAATCATCAGTGTTCTGGTAAACCGATTAATACAAATATATCTAGCAATCTGAGATATATATGGTTGCTATGATATATTTATCATAGCAATCGAACAATATATAACTGGACAATAATTGGAAAATATTTGGCATTCTAAAACCAGCCGATATCAACCGATATATCGGCCAGATGATCAATTATAAATGACATTCTGATATTACATTTACCATAGTGATCACAGAATATATCACCCTGAACAATTCCTTGCCTGATTTTTGATAGGATGAGATCATATCTATAACAATAACTAACTGGACAAATCCGATCATTTGGCCGATATTTGGCATTCTGAGATTATATCTGCCAACTATTGTGAAAGATTGGGATTATCTACATCATTCTATAACAATGCCTCCTTGGCCTAATTAATCTACAGAAAGTTTGTTTTTAAAAAGAAAATGTGCTAAATAAATGTTCATTTAGTTTTACCAATTTGTTGGTAAATAGTTTACCTTATTTTAACATTTACTGGCTGACTGAAATAAACTTTAATGCAAAATAAAGACATTTTTAAAGCACCGAGCCCAAAAGTCTTGCTTCAAATAAAGCTTTAAGCCTCATTTTGGCGCATGGTTGACCCAGAATGCCCCTGCTGTTCCAACAAATGATTGTGGAAGGAAAATAAGGCACCATATGGGATCTGGCCTTTACTTATGGAACTGAAATCGAAAAAAAAAAAAAAAAAGAAGAGGAAGGGCCAATGCAGGCAAATTGCATCAAATTGCATTATCCAGCCAAGTAGAGCCCAATTGCTGATGGTATGTTAAATCTAGTGAAAATAAGATTAATGAGGGACGGGGGTTAGTTATACCCTTGGCTTGAGAAGCTGCAGGAGCCGGAGTGGAAGAGGGGGGATTTGTTCGAGCATGCCATTAAAATCTGTCTTCAGAAGTTCTCCTGAGAGCAGCGATCCAGCCAGACAGAGTGAAAAATTGATGGGTGGTGCAGGTAAGTTACAACATCAGCTCTCGGTTTTCATGCCTTTAATTTGGAAGAAGCAGCTTTGTATGGAAAACTAAGCCAGTTTACAAGCATCTTGTAGATGCATTTTTAGAAGAGTTAAGATATATCTCCAAACGTCTTTGTTTTTTGTGGCAAAAAAATGGCAAAAGATAATAAAAACCTGAATGATTAACTACTTTTTGTAAAGCTCAACTGGTAGAAAATTTCACTATGGATGCCAAAGTATAAGATATATCTCGAACGCATTGTAAATTGCTTCAGATTAAGCATGTTTGGAGCGTTTATATCAAATTATACTGAAATAGCACAACATTCGTTTTAACTTTATTTACAAAGACAAGACCATGTCCATAGATCAGCATTTGCTGTTTTTGTTTTACCACACATTCTAAGCCTTAACCCAAAATTCAAAGGGTAATGATTGGTTGATAAGACGTTAATCCAGGAATGTCTCCTACTTGTGTAAATCTTGTTGTTATACTCCATGTTTCATATCCAGTATACATATATTCTCCTGAAATATTGTGTTTCATATGCTGAAAAGCAAGTCATCTCACCAGTATAATGTTCGTTGCCCTGGGCGGCACAGGTCAATAACTGGGCCATAGAGGAACCCACAGCTTTAGAAGTACTTCCGAGATCCTGAGCACACTTCTCCAACTACAGACACAAGTGTGAAGAAGTAACAATGAAGAGTGCTGCTACAGTAACAAGTCTTAAGATCTAGTGTTAGGTGATAAATTTCTCCTACCGATTCTCCCGGTAGCGGTTTGAGTTGTCCTTCCAGTGTGGCCATTTTAGCATCTTGTAGTTCACTCTTGAGAGTCTGAACAGCGCTGAGAGCTGAGTCGATTTCCAGAGGACCACACGCCTCATGAGCCTATGAAACAATACACAAAGATAAACGAACAAACATTTTCAGCCAACTTTGTGGAAAAGCAAACTGAGGGATTCTTCTGTGGTTTAAAAACATTTTAATAGTTCAGCTGATAAATGTCTTTATTAAAAAACTTAAAACAACAAAAAAACTAAAAACTTTTCTGGGCCTTGACAGTGTTCATTAGTCGGCAGTCAATGGGACAGTAACAAGCCTCCCAGTTTTTATCCAAAATATCTTAAATTGTGTTTGAAGATGAATGAAGCTTTTACGGATTTGTAACGACATGGAGGTACAGTAAGTGATTAATGACAAAATGTTAATTTTGGGGTAGAGTTACCCTTTAAATGATTCAGACAGCAGCAGGTTTATTAGGCTGTGGTCACTTTAAGACTGAATGCACAGAACTAAAATACTTACAAGCATTTGATTACTTTCCCAACTGATTATGTTCACTTAAGACATAAGGTGACTGTGTTTAGGTGAAATCTTACCAAGATGGACATTGTGACACATTGTGTGAATTGTGTCTGGGCAACAGCTTCTCTTTCACAGCTTATTTTTAACAACTGTCTGTCACGCTTCTGAAAAGTACCCAGATTCCCATTGGAATTTGTGGAAAATGTGACCACACCTTAACGATCATTTCTGTCCATACTGTCCCTTTGAGACATGATTTAATGGGAGCATGAATCTCTGCACCTGATGTAGTGCATTGCAGTAAGGTTATTACAGTATGCTTGAGTATTCAAAGGTGTTTTGGCTCTACTAGTAGGCAGTGAACTGTGGGCACCTTCTGTGCAGCTGTGCGCAGCTCTGCCAGGCAGGTGGCCAGGTTCTTGGCACACTGACCAAGTTGCATTGCAGCTGCCTGGTCGGATACTGTCGGAACGGCCGCTTTAGCAGACGTCACCATTTTGCTTCCCGGCTGTTTGGAGACAGAAACAATGTGAATTATATAAACGTCAAATCAGAGGCTGCTAAACAAACACAGAATGTGCATTTTACCTGCAGGAAACTCTGGCTGGCGATGATAAGGGCGAGTTGGGCACCAAGATCTTCCGGATGGGCCTGACTGCCCCTCATTCCTTGCACTAGTTGTGGGATATGGTCGGCCACAGCCTGAAGAGCATCCACAAATCCACAGTTGGAACACTTTCATTCAAATCCAAAAATCCTGAACAAACCAGAACATAACTACCCACAATACCTTGCAGCTGAGTACGAGCTGCTGATGGGACATGGTGTTCTTATTGGATGCAGCTGCATTCTGGGCGGCGGCAATGGTTTGTGTAGCTGCGGCTGCAGCCTGCTTTGCAGCATTCTGTTCCAGACAATAACAATAACGAATTATAGCTTCAGTAATTACTAACACAGCTAATAACAAATGTGGAAACAGTGGCAGACTATTACATCTGGTAGGGCCGCACAATGTAAAAAAAAAAAAAAGAAAAAGCGAAAAAAGAAAACAGACAAACAAACAAATTAACAGCAATTTTTAAACTGAATAAATGTCTAATAACAATTTTCTTTTAAAAATTGGGATGTTTTTTTTAGGAAAGCATTATTTGACAAAAAAATGCAATGAATATACTGTAAATATATATAAATATGACAATGGAACAACTACAACTACAATAACAATAATAATAATATATTGCTACTACTATTACTATGTAAATAAATATTATTAAATATTATTTTATAAATATTAATGTAGTAGTAATATTTAAACAAAAATATATTACTGAGATTATTACACTGTAAATAGTGTTTACTTAAATTAAATAATTATAATTATTTATTAGGAATAATAATAATAATACATATAATACATAATAAAAAACAACAACTATAACAATAATAATATTTATAATATTATAATATTTTACAGTACATTTTAAATAATTTAATAAATTGTATTGTACTTCTTTATTAGGAATAATAATAATATAAATAAATAAAAAGTAAAACAAAAACTATAATAATATTAATTATAATTCGTATAAAAATATTACTAAATATAGTTAATATAGTTAAAATAATTATTTTTTGTTATACATATGTAATAACGTTGTAGTCTTAGTGACTTGATAATCACACTAAGTGATATCATGAGTTTGGTTTCATTTAAATTAAATGTGCAACTTCTGGCACTGGTTTTGACCGTACAAAGAACCGACTGTTCTGAGTGAATTTCATTACAGGTTCAGCGAGGATTGTAGAGCATTTGGGATGTTTCTGGCGGTGTCCATCATAAAAGGATTTAGCAAAATCCAGTGGCAGTATGCACTTTAGAAGTAAGAGCAAAAGAAGGCAAGCAACAAGAAAAAGATTCTGTTTTATGAAAGAATATTCCATGTGTGAGGAAGGATGATAGATGGAAGAGACAGGAAAAAAAGAACCTCAAGAACAAAGCCATCTTTGTTGATGTGAAGAGACCAAACAGAACCAGAACGCTGGATTCCACTGACCGAAAAACATCAGCCAGTGGAAAAATACCCGCTATGGAAACTAGACCGCTACCATATACAGGCTGATAAAAAGCCACCTCTTTCATGCTAATATGAGTTTTGAACTAAACAGACACAAAACAGGGATGGATGCTGTTGAGCTTTAAAATGGGCTTGTACAGTAATCCATTTTTACATTTTATTAGCATCCTCCACACCACTATAGTTCAGTATGTTCAAACTGTGCTTTACAAGGCAGGATCAAACACAGAGCAGACACGGAACAGGAGGTGGCATAATAATACATGTCCTCACCTCCAGTCGGTGAATGAGTTTCTTTTTGATGGCGTTCTGAGCGGCTGCGTTGGTGGCGACCCGCAACCCTTCAGCAGCCTCTCGCAGCCTCTGCTGCTGGTCTTCATTTTCTGGGTATGCTGCAGCACCCTGCTCAAAAACAACACAGTACTAGATTAGTTTTATGTACTGCACCTACTTCTGTGAATTGGTTTTCATAAGTTTACATCACTGTATATGTCATTCACATGCAGAAATAGCTTGTTTTGGGCAATTTTTGTTCAAAATGGAAACAAGCTGCTTACTAAATCTGTGCATTATAAGCTCTATACTGCCTAATATAAGAAAAAAATTGTGCTAAATAAAGTTGTAATTATGACAAATGTTTACAATGTGTCTGAATTAGATATAAATTCATAATAATGAGATAGTCACAGCTATGGGAAGTATAACTACAATTATGAGATATAAAGTCACAATTATGAGACATAGTCACAATTATTGGAAATAAAACTACAATTAAGAGATATAAAGTCAGAATTATGAGATATAGTCACAATTGTTGGAAATTAAACTACAATTAGGAGATATAAAGTCAGAATTATGAGATATAGTCACAATTATTAGAAATTAAACTACAATTACGAGATATAAAGTCAGAATTATGATATATAGTCACAATTATTGTAAATAAAACTACAATTAAGAGATATAAAGTCAGAATTATTAGATATAGTCACAATTATTGGAAATAAAGCTACAATTACGAGATATAAAGTCAGAATTATGAGATATAGTCACAATTATTAGAAATTAAACTACAATTAAGAGATATAAAGTCACAATTATGAGATATAGTCACAATTATTGTAAATAAAACTACAATTACGAGATATAAAGTCAGAATTATGAGATATAGTCACAATTATTGTAAATAAAACTACAATTACGAGATATAAAATCAGAATTATGAGAAATAGTCAGAATTATTGTAAATAAAACTACAATTACGAGATATAGGTCACAATTATTGTAAATAAAACAACAATTACGAGATATAAAGTCACAATTATGAGATATAGTCACAATTATTGGAAATAAAACTACAATTACGAGATATAAAGTCAGAATTATGAGATATAGTCACAATTATTGGAAATAAAACTACAATTACGAGATATAAAGTCAGAATTATGAGATATAAAGTCACAATTATGGGAAGTAAATGGACAATAAGAGATATAAACTCATAATTATAAGATACTGTATAGTCACAACTATGGGAAATAACACCATAATTGTGAAAAATAATGTCACGATTATGAGACACGGTCACAATTATGGGTAAAACAGGAATATTTTGAGATGCAACTACAGTATGAGATGCAGTCACCTTTATGAAAAAAAAAAACATTAACATTTTTTATTCTATATTATTATTAAACAACTTCACAACATTGCATGTTTACATTAGATAGCAAGTGGTATCAGTTATCAAATTTAATTAATAAAGGTAATTAATCAAAATCTTTGGAAAAAATATCTCATCTATGACTGTTCACTCATATAATAATCAAGAAAAAGCAGATGCTGTGTTATATTATGAATGCAGTCATATATACCATAGTCAATATAAACACTGACAGAATACATACTGTATATTACTTAAACTAGTAGCTAATATGCCAATAATAAGCCTTGGTGTTTCTCTTTGTTCCAACCTTGCTTAATGGTTAAACAGAAAGTGAAAGGCAACTCTCAGAGGACAAAGTTGTCACAGATAAATCCCAGACACGGTCAGCCCTGTGAAGGGAAATTTGTCAGCGACAGCAGAACTCTCAGCTACACCATCCGCACACTTACGGCGCATTACAAAACATTCAATGCAAAGAGGAATTAGGGGCTGTCTGCTCCATCTCTGTTACCAAGGAAACTGTCTGTGGCTCATTCCTCTTCTTTACGTTTGATAATGGCAGTGATGTTGTGATTAATGTATCATGTATCAAATAAGCATAACAAACCATAAGCCTGCACTTCATACGGCTGCATAAGAATCATATCCTGACCATTTATACTTTTCTGTGATGCTGATGGGGATTGAAAATGTAATCTGTGGTCCATCTTATCATGAGTCGAATCTAAATGATGGCTTAAGGCTCTTTTAGGTACCAGAGATGAAGCAGTGTAGAAGAGATGCACATTAGTGTGGCTGCTGATTCTGGGTCTTTCTGATTTTAGATATTTAAAAAAACTAAATAAAATGGAAAACATACAAAATGACCTACATCGAGCAGTTTTTTTAGGGGCGGGGTTAGGCGTAGGTCATTCATACAAATTCATACTTAAAATATGTACGACTTAGCAAAAATCTTATGAATTTGTGATTTATTAAACACGTGTCCCCATAAACCACAAATAACAACACACACACAAAATTACTACTTGGTGTAAATTATCACGGTTCTCAAAACAAACATGATTTCATGGTATGAAATTATGGAATAATCAAGTTGTTTTTAGTACTGTAAATGCAGTGTTTGTATCTTGTATATCTAGTTTTCATACCTTCGCAGCTTCCACCATTCTGGCAGTGGCATCGGCCAAGAGCTTGGCAGCTGCGAGCAGTTTCTTGGAGTTATCCACATCAATTTCAGCTTCGGCGTCAGAGCGCATCGCATTCACCAAGTCCGATGTGGCCTGGGCCAGAACCCGTGCCTGTCGTACCATTTCACCTGTAAATGTGAAAATAAACATTTAAACGCCACAATATCAAGCATGCTGTGTGGGCAGATTTCATATTTCTTCAGAAACATCTACTGGCATATTCTTGGCTCCTTCCACGGTATATATTCACTGTCCTTGACTCCAGACCGGAGCAGAAAAAAACCTAACAGCCATTCCACGTTTCTTTGATGTGTGTGAATCTGGCTCTGCTGAAGCTGTTCTCTTTGAAAATCAATCTTTCTGCATTCTCTCTGCATATCGCTTCAGGAACCGGAGCACTCAAATGGTTGCGCACCCAGGTGACCTGATGTACATCATTGATCAAGGGCCCTTTCAAAAGTGTGCCTACTCGTTTTCCATAAATGGACTCTGTAGTTCCCAAACACCTACATAGATCCAGAAATACAAGCGCTGACAAGATTATCAAGGGAGAGAGGTGTGCTTAAGGGGTGTTTCACCTCTCGAAAACGTAGGATGGATTCGGTGTGAAAATAGTAAGCTTGTTAAATCAACATGAAGTAGCATTCACCCGTTTTACTTTCTCTCTTGAGAGTTAAATAAGGGGAAAAAAAGGTTGGATTTGATTTGATTCACTGCAAAATGAAAAGCAGGCTTTTTATAACAGAATGAAGTCAGACCTGAATGTAAGTTCGCAGCTAAATGTGGGCGAAAACCTTATTTCTGAAATACCGCCACGTTTGAGGATGCTTTTTGATTGGGATGTGGACACTGGAGGTCAGGTTCATCTTTGAGAACATCTCAATGTATCTTAACACTTCTTTTATAAAGAGTATTTACCGTTATTTGTATTAAACCAGTGAATAAATTATAACAGTAGCCTAATAAAATTATTAAACAGCTGTTTGGATGTTGGCTGCTAAAAAATTCACAACAAAAAACAATCATTTGCTGTGTATAAGTTATTATTCAGACATATTAAGTAAGGATAGATTAGTTAATATGTCTGAATAATACATTTTTTTATTTATTCATTCATTGTTTGTTTGTAAGTACCAGCCTTTTTTATTCAAATAACAAATTTTAGCTTAACAATTAAAAAACTGTGTAAAAACAATTGCAACCATTTTAACTGCAAAATACATTTTCATAAAATAAACAATAATGATAATAATTATTATTATTATTAATAAAATAATTGATTGCATTTACAATAATATAAAGACATGTATAAAACCTATAATTTAACTAATTCCTTCATTTATTTATTTAAAATCCTGTCTGAAAAATAATGATTTAATACCTCTTAATGTTCCAAACAGTCTAAAACATTTTTAATATATTATTTTTTATAATAAAACTTAAAAAGTCAAAATATATTTGATAATTTGTAAAAATAAGCTTTTTATTGATTTACAATAATTATAATTGTATTTATTGCAGTCCAAGTTATTAACTCATTAAAAAAAGCATAAAGAAAATTGGCTAAAGAAAAAGAAATGTTATCAAAAAAAGTAACATCTACCAATTGCCAATATCAAGTAATGTTAAAGTCGCATGGCTTGAGACGGTTGTTAGCAAAAAAACAACAACAACTATTTGTTTGTTTCAACAAATTTCTTCACAGGGCACAAAAAGTATTTTTTTCCTTCAAAATAGCTGATGAATCATGCACAATACGAACCATAATGTGTATTAAAGCAAACAGAGTCAACACTGATTTCTTGTTGACTTTCAAGCTACACAAATCTTTGATGATGATGATATATTGGCTCAGGTCGTTTATCATGATCCATGTTTTAACCCCACCGACAGCTTGTGCCATGTGTTTTCCTTTAAGAAGTTCAAAGACAGGGCGTGCGTGATTGAGAGCAGATTCGATGCTTTGTAGCGGTTTTATATGACATGTTTTCGACAACCTCGCGGGCGCAGAATCTTTTGAGGATTCTTTAGACTTACGGCCGTAGCATAACAAACATCTTCAGTTTTGAAAACAGCCCAAAAACACAGCTCAGACAAAATTACTTTTAAGTACCTCAGTGAGTCAAAATAATCTGGGGGTCAAATTCTCCTAGTAAAACAACAGAGACAAGATACAAAGGCTGAGCAAAGCTAGCAAGCTAAATATTTATTAAATTAATGTTGTTTAGGGGTCACCTGAATTAGGACTGCATGTGGGAGAGATGTTAGCGCCCAATTGAGAGCTTCAAAATGAGGCCAGGAACACCATGTGCAATTCTGAATATGGAAAAGCTAATCCTATTGTGTCACAAAGCACAGATATGCTTTGTTTGGACGATGTGCCTGAAAGATATTAAAGCTCTCTTGTGTATTACTTTATGCTTATTTGACTTTGATTTCCATTTATTAAATAAATTCTCTGTAGCTTGGAATTGTTTTACATCCTGTGGTACAGGCCCATATTTCGCATTTAGCAGCGCTTTCAAAGGCAAAAATTGCTATTTCTATTGCTCATTTTTGTGGTTAGGGGATTTGAACAATCCCTTAACCTCAAGTAATAAACATTGGCGAATAATCATCCTGCAACGTTCTTAATAGCTCAAATACTGCAGCTTGTCGAGGATAAGTGGGTTATTTCTTAGTATGCGGTCAAAAATATTAAATGATATTAGGTACATATAGAGATCAGTCAGACTTAAAAAAGGCACGTTTAACAGTCAATTACCAATTGCTAAAATAATTATGTGTCAAATTTCATGAAAGTTTTACATACTATAAAAGTTTGTTTTTTATTTTATTTGTTATATTTGTATATATATATATTTATGTTTATATATATATATATATTTATACAGTATATATGTGTGTGTGTGTAGAATTTATGGATAGATTTTTTCTTCATTGTTTCATTTGTTTGATAAATATACTGTATATATAATAACAAAATTCTTGAATATATGTGGCATAAAATATTTGTACTCACCGAGAATGTGTTAAAATGCATTGAATAAAATGTTTATATTACAAATGATTTCTATATATTTATTTACAGTTTGATCCTGTTATATATTTTACTCGTATTAAAAGTATTATTTGTACAAGTTCATGCTTTTGTGATTTTGTTGTGTATATATATATATATATATATATATATATATATTTAGATAGATAGTTTAAAAACAAACAAACATGTATATATGTGTGTGTGTGTGTGTGTGTCTATGTCTATATATTTTTTTTTTATTTAAATATACCTGTGTCTATATATAAATATATATACATATATATATATTAAAATATATACACACTTTTTTTTAAATCTATCTATCTATATATACAATACAATTGGGAAAAAAAAAATTATTTAAATATATTCATTATATGAATATATTTTATTTTAGTGCATCAAGATGTGTTGTCTTGACAACTAGCTGAAAAAAAGAAAGAAAATGTAACATTTATTAATTTCAAATACAATGTTGCAATACATAAAATAAAAGTAATATTTTAGTTAACTATAATAACCCTGAGCAACACAGCTGTTTTGAACATTGATAACAATAAGAAATGTTTCTCTGGCAAAAAGTAGGCAAACAAAACTATGGAATGCCAGTTAAGATCATATCTAGAAATCGGTTAAACTTGGTGGTGGGCTCTTTTAATTGTACACCCCTAGCGACCCCACAAAACACCTTAATTCTGCCAAATTGTAGGAAGCTATTGGTTCGGGACAGACTCACCAGCGTCCCCCATCGAGGTGAAAATGCTTTCAGTCACGGTCATGATGGTGTCGGTGGCCTGGTCATAGCGGCCGATCGGCTCACCGCAGCTGGCGTAGTGCCGCACGTGCTGCAGCAGGTCACTGAGGGCCTGGCTGACCGCGCCAGCAGCCATGTTGACCTGACGCAGAAGCTCCCCCTCCTCCGAGGCGGCGTGACACGCCTTCACACACCCCTCCACCGACCGCTCCACCAGGCGGCCCGCCTCCACCAGCTGCTCCTGACACACTGGTGAGGAGATGGTGGGGCTCACCACCTACAACAATCACACGTACACCCAAACAGACGGAAGACATTGTGCTCAGAATAGAGAATGATTATTTTGGGCATCAAGTGTAAGGAAGTGTGTGTTTTTAGAGCTTAAGATGAACATAAGTGTCAGAAAAAAAGAAGAAGTCAGAATTGTGAGATATAAACTTGCAGTTGCAAGTTATATAGTCTAATTTTGAGTGACTTTGCGTAATTTTGATCAATTCTGACTTTATAACTCGCAATTGCAAGTTTAAATCTTAAATAAAAAGTTGCAATAAGCTTTTTTTTTTTACATTTTCTTCAGTGACGGAAACGGGCTTCCATAGAAAACAGTTATTTTAAATGTATATATTTTTATTTATATTATATTCATATTTCACAACCTTTTTTAATTTTTTTTTAATTTTTTACTTATTTTTAAAACCAACTAAAATCTTACCAACCCTAAACAGCAGCCAAAGAAATAGATCATTTTATCTCCAGACAGATGTGTTCTGGTGTATTCCAGATATACCTCTATACATTCAAGTTTAAAAGGTCATCAGTCATGCAGTAATTATCAGCAGCGTTGACTCCGAGATGTACCTTAGTGCAGGCCACGAGCTGTGATGTGGAGAGCGCACACTGTGTGGCTGTGGTAATGACTCGGTTCTGCAGAGCCGTGTCCTCGGCCACCTGTGCCACGTTCTTGGCTTTCAGCACCAGCATGGCAGCAGCGTTAGCTACGGCTTTAGCCAGGTTCATCATAATGTCCTGAAACATATTCGTCATCAGAGCAACACACTATGAGGCAACCTGGCCCAGACTAATGAATGAAATAAACGCAAGGATAGAGTTTAACAGAATAAAATAGAGGGCAATAAAAGGCTCTCAGAGGCTAACTAACTGTGACAGCATCAGCTGAACCACACTAAATCTAATTTTACGTGTTGAAAATGGGCGCTAAAGTGTTTACAACAAGAGAAAACTGCTTTGCCAAGAAATAATGAGACAGGGAGCATGTGATTGGATAGGGGATTTGACACGAACCAATCAGTGGATGAAGGCAAACAAGAGAGCACAGTAGAAGTTGCAGACATAAAAATCCCACTCATGTTTTACCCATTTTAGCCATTCAAGACAGATACGTATCTCTAGATATATTTTGGAAAGTATCTGTTGTGTACACAAACATCTGATAATCATCTTTAAGATGCCGGTTAGACGTATTCTAAATCATTAACTTCTTTAAGACATTTTCTAAATGTCTATTTAATGTCTGACAGGAAATGTCCTAGAAACATATTGCCGATGAGCAAACGCTAGATGGAAACGCATGTCAAACAGACGTCTATACGGATATATGTGTGCTATCAGGGATCTATATATCCGTAACAAACTTAAAAATACTGTTTTAAAACTTATAATCAATGACAACCGTTTTTGTCAACAGTTTTATATTCTACTATAATTAACCCTAATAGGGCGAGGATCACGCCGGCGTGATTTGGGTCTTTTTTTTTTCTTATCAGTGCAAAAGACGGGATAGTTTTGATAATAACTTAGTTTCGAGAGACTCGCTGAACGCGGAATTGCACACAGCTGGCCGCCGATTAACCTAATGATCCCATTTCATTTCGCGCCCAATCAAACCACTAAACTTCACTATAAATTCTCCCAGCTTTCATTCCCCAGTATCTCGGTTTTGTGCATCCCTCCTCCTCCCCTTCTCCGCCGTTTCATAGATATTCACGCCTTCCGGGGGGGACGGTGAATGAGCCAAACCCCGAACTCTTGCCCACACTAGGGTTCTTTCCATTAGGGTTCGGAGTTCGCCGTTCTCCTGGCTCGCTCCAGAGACAGCACGCCAAATTCGCTTTATTTATTCCAAGGAAAGCGTGAACTCTTGAAACGAATATAACTGTTGACTTGGTCACACAAGTAAGTGTTATACACCATTCAAATCTGTTAGGTGTCTACTTTTTGTATATTTAATATAAAATATATTATATAATAATATTAATGAATGTATATGCATGTAAATATTTTAGAAATATATACTGTGTCTATGTATATATACACAATATATATATTTAGAAAATATTTACATGCATATACATTAATATTATTTTATAATATATTATATTATTAAATTTTATATGAACTATATATATTTTAATTAAAGTACAATATAAAACTATTGACAAAACCTTAGCTTTAAAACAGTATTTTTAAGTTTTTCAAAGTATATACACACACACACACACACAAAATCCATAGATATATAGATTTATGTATTTATATCATTATATAATATACTATATAATATTTTACATTAAATATAAATATATTTAAATCGTGACTTTATAAAATATAAAAATGTTTTTGTTTACATAATATTTGTGTTTACTGTGTATACTTATGTATATATTACACACATTTATGTATATATTTAGGAGAAATATGTTATGTTCATATATTAAATATTAATTATATATTAAATATTAATTGTTAATATATTAACAATTTCTAGGAATATAAATATATACACAGAAATATTTTATAAAAACATAAATATAATGTAAAAGTATTCTAAATTGGCAAAAATAATTTTGCTCTAAACTTTTTATTTGCTTTTTAGTAATACATTTTACTTTTATGACTACATTGTCTGTTCAAATGTAAATTTCTGTTTAAGTCACTACAAACTTTTTAAATACAGTATATATTGGATACAAAAATGCACATTTATTTTTTGCACATTACCTTCCCTCATTTTGGGACAAGTGAACGGCTGCTGAAAATTCACCTTTGCTCTTACATTAATAAATTATTAAGTTGGAAAAATTAATTACTGTGCTCTACTCCAGAAAGAAAGACACACCTGGAATCTCTCGTCAGTTTCTCCTTCTCCCATTTGCCTCAGAAGATCTCCGCTGGCCTGTCCGATGCTGCCCGCCGCAGTCAACACCGTCTGTCTGGGCTGTGGGGTGATATTGGCACATAAGAAATGACCCTCGTACTGCCACCGCAATGTCTCAAAACTCAAACGCAGGGCTAATCACATCCTGTCTAACCGCTCTGCACCCCACTACAATTACCCTGTCTAGTGCAAGCCAAACAAGTAAACAGATTGTGACTGCGCTCTGCAAACCAGGATGGAAAAAACACAGCTTAACGAGTTTATTATCAAATCCGCCTGTAAACAGCAGTGGGTTATTGGTGGATTAGATGTGATGGGGTCGAGGGCTTTGCGCGTTTGCATTCGTCACCTCTCCAGAAGCTGGCTCCACGGCTCTGAGCAGGTCAGAGACGGCCCCTGTGAGGGTCCGGGCTGCCCCCATAAGGTTCTGCCCGCTCCCCACCTCGTCCTCCATCAGAGCCGCCAGGAGCTTCACCCCTTTGGACATCTCGGTCAGGTTGGAGGAGATGGTGGTGATGGCGCAGCCCACAGCCGTGTAATCCGTGTCCGTCGGGTCACCTGGATCGATTGGAAAGAGAGATGGACAAAGATTAATTCATACAACTGACTTCGGTATTTTAAGACTGAATTTGATAAGTAAGAAAAATAAAGATAAATATATTGAAAAACTGATGAATTGTTCACAATAAAACCAGGAGCGAGTAGAGCCAGTTTTACTTTCCTGTCTTAAATATGCACCGCTCAGATCTGCAACATGTGCTATAACGTGATCATTATTAATGATCTCATTTAAAACCAGATCCATATGAAGCATGCATTCCATCTCTAGTGCACACATCCACATTTCACATCATATCCTAACAAGCTCTTCAGGGCACGAGAACAGATGTAAAGCACAGGCTGCAAAAAAGCAGTAAAGTTTGAGCTAGGCTGCTGGTTAACAGGCAAATCCCCGCACTATCAAACAGATGGCACAAGGAGATTAAATCCAGCAAAAACCTGGTCTGGTCCACATGGAATCTTTCCAGAATGCGGGAAGGAATACACAAAGCCTGCCAAGCAGTTCAGCTTCAGGACAACAAACTTCACATTCATTAATGGAAATATTTATTAGTGCAGTTGGGGAGTGACTTATTTTTTAGCAGTGAGAGGAAACATATTTTTCCTTCATCAGTTGCTGGTATAAACCATTAAAAGTAGTGTAAATTTCTTCAGCATTATTTTCATACACTAGTGGTATTGGACAAATGATGTTTGTTCATTTATGGCCTAAAAATGTCCAACAGTGTATATATTTATCACTGTAGAATTACAGTATGTCACTTTTAGGGGTGCTATTATCATTTCCAACATAAATGTTATTTTCACCAAGTCTTGCTAGGGCTAATTTAAAATGCTATTCTTCTCTTATACAGATGAAAATAACTACAGTTTTTGCAATTTACTATTATTATAATTTGCAAAACCAAACGAGATTCAGTTGAACAATTTCCCCAGCCATATTTACAATAAAATCAATTTATTACACATTTAAAGACTAATTACTCTTACCCCAAATAACTTACACTATCCTAGGTTAAGTAAGTTTTTTTTTAACTAATTTAAAACAATTTAAAACAATAATACTTAATATGCTCGTGTACAAGCATGTTGTTTGAATTTTTACACTAAATTATAATGTACCATTATTTCAACCAAATTTTTACATTTTATTCTTCAAAAACTTGCAAACTTAAAGTTAGACACTTTTATTAAATATATATATATATATATATATATTCTTTTCATCAATAATATTCTCACTAGTAATATTCACTTGGATATCGTATTTAATATTTAATGTCAATTAAATATTTAACAACCCAGAACAGTCTATTTTAATCTAAATGTAATAAATCAATTAATTAATTATCTACATTTAATTAATTATTTTAATATGATGTTATTAAATTTTATCAAGCAAAAAAAGTACTAAAAAAAAAAAAAAAAAAAAAGTATTGTTCTGTATGTGAATAAGGTCCACATGGTTTATGGGTAATTTCCCATTTGGTCACATACCGGCAGTGAGGTTGACCACAGACGCGGTTCCAGCCGTGATGGCGTCCACTTGGGAGTGAATCTCGTGTTTGGATTCATCTACCTTGTTTTGAACCCACACTCTGGATGCCTTTTTGGAGAAAAGAAAGGAGAGTGAATGCTAGCGTATCATGCCGTTTTTCTAAGAAATATCAAGATTATCTAAATCGCAGGTTACCCATTAACGATGATCTGTGCACTTATAGTCAATAGATTAACAATAATTGTACGCCAATGCCACAATGCATTACTGTAATGCCACAAAAACGAAAACCTTAATATAAATAATCACATTACAAGGCTTTCAGACTAGCTTTATTATGACTCAAAGTCCCACGTGGGATTTGAACCAGCAACCTTCTACTGCATAATACATCACACACAAGGTCATACTGTATGACGATCTTATCTTAACACCTTCACCCACATAAAACCAGGCAGCAGATGGTTTACAGCAATACAACATCATTATTTTTGCACTTGCTGTACACTTTACCTTAAATAAAAGTAGATTTTTTTTTCTTTATAATTTCTTACCATGTCGTGTCCCAGTGGTGGAAGATTGTCTACCTCTCCCAGGTCAGCTTGTGCCTGCTGGACGGCCTGCATACTGGTGTTGATAGTTCCCATCAGTGCTTGCTGGGCCAGACTCTGACGGCACAAAAAAAAAGTATTTAACACTCTCTACAGAAAACTTCAGTGTGCGTTAAATCCTGTTGAAATGACTGGATTAACCCACAAAAATTCCCATAAAATTAGCATCTTTGTATAGATGTTCCGGCCTAACAGTAAGCAAGACCTTGGTGGGATTATATATCAAAAACTTATGGTTACCAGTTTAGATAATAACCCACTAGGTTACACTGCACACTGCAAATACAAAATATGGAGCCCGCTTACACAACATCGTTTTTAATTGAAAACAGAAAACATTTTGTGCTCTGGAAATTCATTTACACAAAATTGGCATTTTGGGGGCCTAAAAACAGAAATTTTGGAAAATGAAAAATTGTAACATCACTGTTTTTTGAAAAATTATACTTTTATCATCTCTGCGTAAGTTACAAAAAAAGGTAATCTGTAAAAGCGCTGACGTTATGTGCATACTGTATGTATTCCATGTTTATATATCTATAACAGGGGTGACCTGCAGAGTTTTGTTCCAACCCTGCTCCAAAACACATACTATGCAGCTTTCAATTAAGCCTGAGGACATAGTTTTTAATTAGTTGCATCAGGTGTGTTTAATTATGGTTGCTTCCAAACTGTGCAGGGCTTCGGCCCTCCAAGAACTGAGTTTGACGCCCCTGATCTATAGGTTTGTGTGCAGACACATACTGTAGACATGTTTCTTTACAAAGTAACATTGCCAACTACTGGCCTGGCATGCACAATACAATACACAATACATTTTTTGTCAATTTTCGCAGTTCCATGTAATGCAGGCTTAGTTTTGTCCATGTTATTAACGTTATGTGAAACTTTACTGACTTTAGTACAGAGTGTTTAGTCCATTTTTGATAGTTGAAATAAATATGTACTGTATATAAACCTGACTTGCCTTTTTCAGTTAGTTCCCAACAAAACGTTTCTAATTTAGTTTAACTTGATAAATTAGCAAATAAAATAGAACAAACTAATACAAAAAAGATCTAACAACACTAAATAAAAATAAAAAACTAAACTAAAGCTTTAATCTGAAATAAAATAAAAAAAATTTTATTCTAAATAATAATAAAAAAGTATAATAGTGTCTGAATTATACTAAAATAGCAGTGCAGAGATGATTTGATAAATGCTATGTGACCATTAATTTTAATAATTCACCTAGTCGCCACAATCGAAAACCAGAAGAACCAACAAACAACCAATTATCCCAATTATCAAAAGTGACAGTCCAAATTTACAATATGTTAGGCCCAAATAAATCACAATGAAGATTCAGGCAACAGATGGAACCGTGAAAGCAGAACCGCACCGAATAAGATGCGATCGTGATATAAACATTGTTGCAGTTGCACATTCTCACCAGAGGGGGCATGTGTCCTCTGTGCATCTGTCCCATGGTGATCTGCTGTTGAGCCGAGGGCATGGTGCCCATGTTGAATGTGTCGGGGCCCCCAATTGACCCTGAGCGCATGATGCCAGGCAGCGCCACCGACCCGTGCTCGACTCGACCCACACGATTAAACTGCTGCTGGAGGATGGTGGACCTGCAAAGAAGTAATGACTCATTATCAGATGCTGTCAGCCTTCATTCACCCTTATATCTGTGAATGATGGTTGTTGTTGTTGTTACGGTAATTACTGACAGTCATTAAAATCAGCTGAGCGACGCTTCTCTATCCACACCAGGAAAACAGACGCTTCAGGCACTATTGCTTAATTACAGCTCATTGTGAGAGGCCTCAATTTTTTGATTATAGTGCTAGAAGTAACATGAGTAAGTTGGCACAGGGACAGACACAGGCACTGATGCCCGACGTCTCCTCTCTTTCCAACATAGAGAAGTGGGATGCTGTTGCCCATAACAACCACTTTACAGGCAGGGCTTCAGAGGACGTGACCCATCTGTATATCCCATTCTGACAGAACCAGATCCCAGGCCGGATAAAAGCACTGCTGGAGTTCAAGTATGGGGCCATACATATTTTTTTTCTCTTTTTGTTTATAAATCCTATTTTTTGTTTAGAATCCTATATATATATCATATATACGATATGTCGAATCGAATCGAACCGTTCGGTATGAGGCTTTCGTTTCAGTACGCATACGAACCGAACGATTCAGAAAAAAAAAAAAAAAAGAATAAACTGTGTAAAATATAATGTTTTCAGTGCTACGCTCAACAAGGCAGCGCAAACGACGGGACAGGGAACCCG
>JAUCMU010000053.1:12312774-12329412 GCA_032275025.1 Enteromius treurensis | reverse complement strand
CAGAGCTGCATCTTTCTGCTCTAACACACTAAAATAATGTTTGTATTGGTGTTAACGATACTTTAGCATTAAATGTAGCATAAGGGTACAGGGTAAGGGTTCACGAAGCGTCTTGGCTAAAATTGGCTAAAAAAAATCATGCAATGTGATTTCCGGATTTTTCTTTTTAGATTCTGTCTCTCACAGTGGAAATGCACCTAGGCCTAGGATATCAAAGTTTAATGATTTTTCTTTTAATAAATATGTTGTTCCACAATCTTGAACAGAAGGCGTGTCAAATTAAACTGTAAAACATTCAACCTTTCATTCAAACTTCATATAAATGTATATTTGTAAAAAAATAAAATCTAAATTAAATTCTTTAAAAGCACCATGGAGATTGATTTAAACTTTAAAGGGGTCATATGATGCGATTTAAAATGTTCCTTTCTCTTTAAACAGTTAAAAGAGTTATCTCTCTTTCTTTAACTTAATCACACTTGACTTGTCTTAATAATACTTATTTGTTTGGTAGAATGTTTGAAATGTACAGAAATATACTAAAACTGTACAAGACAACCATTAACCCAAATACATAAACACCAAGATATATTTACTGAGCGGCTGAGAAACAGCGAGATGTAGAAAGGGAAATATTCTCACATTCACTATCTCTATCTCCCTCTTCCAAAAACCTGATATCTTAAATGGTGTTTTGCTGATGAGGTAGCACTTTTTTTGCCCTCAGCGCCTTCCACATCAAGGGTAAAATAAGAGAAAAAATGTGTCTACATCTCCTTGTGATTAAAAATGGCAGTGCGCAGCCTGAGCATTTCCCTCCAATGTCATTAGACACCTTAGTTCCAATATGAGGTGAATACAAATGAAACACAGTGATTCAAAAAAAAAAAAAAAGGTGTGTAATTACAATGCAATTAAAAGTGTGACAAGATGGCTGTTGCCTGAAACAAGTACAGATTCATCCAGCACGGTGGATTCCTCATCATAGTCCAAACAAAACTAATCCTTACTACTATTTTGGCGCTTATTTTGTGAAAAAACAGTGGATTACATCCTTTGATTATTTTGTTATGTCTGTGATTATGGGACTTAAATACCTTAATATATCAACCCTGTCAACGTGGTTATGTTTAGTAAAAATCTACTAAATGGAAAAGTGGAGATTTGTAGAAATGTCGGGATTTAATTATTAATTAATCATGCATAGTTTTACAACACTGAGCACAAGTCTTACAATGTCAAATAAAAAATGTGAACCGTTATCAAAATTTTGTATAGTAATAAAAGTTGCAAAAGTATCAGCATTACATTCTCTTCTTTATGCAATGGCCCTGAACAAAAGGCTAAATTCAAAAAGTGGAAAAATAAAAAAAAAAAAAAAAAAAAAAAAAAAAAAAAACGGTCAACCCTGTTTCTGTGATTTTGTGTAGTAAGCAATTAATTAAGATATTTGTAAAAAAATGGGTATCTCTTTCTAGTGTCACGACCTTGACCAATAGGCTTGTAAAATCAAACCTGTAAAACAGTCAACCCTGTTATGGTGATTTTGTTTAGTAAGCAATTAAGTAAGGGAAATTGTGTATTTGTTGAAATTTAAGTATCATGTTCTCTTTTAGTTTTACGACCTTGAGAAAAATGCTTGTAAAGTCAAATTAAACTGTAAAAAAGTCAACCCTGTTACGGTGAATTTGTATAGTAAGTAATTAAAGAATCTTTTTTATTTTTGTAGAAATATCGGACGAAGTATTACATGCTTTTTATAGTGTCCAAATCTTGTAAAGTCAACTCTATTACTATGATATTGTACTTAAAAATAATTGAAAAGTGGATGTTTGTAGAAATATCAATATATCAGCACAACATTATATGTGTGAAAAGAAGTTTGGGGTCCGAAAACAAGGAATTATTGGGACAAGAACTAAAGATTTCGACTGACTTTTTCGGGGACACAGATTCTTCCAGCATGGTGGATTCCTCATCACCATCCAAACCAAACCGATCTTTACTCTGTTTCTGTAAAACAAGGGGAGGAAAATATATATACATATGTTAGTAATTAAATAAGTAAATAAACTGCACCAAAAAGAAGTAATATCTACAGGATAAATCACTTTGGGATAGTTCACCCAAAAATAAAAACTACAAGCAGAAAGTTGGGAAATGTGAATAATATTCTCTTAAAGACATTTCTTTAATTCACATGTTGAAGAGCCAGGGACTTGCTTTCTTAAGGATGATGTCAATGTATCCAGCGATGAGTTGAGAGATCTGCTCCCCTTCTGTGGTCTGGACAGAGTAATAGCTCTCTTGGTACTCACCGAAATCCTGCATGAGGCCACACACACACACACACATTTAACAGATATGAGAAGTACACATCTCAAGGCTGTGTGGATGTGCTTATTCTGCTTTAGCCGACAGGAAGTCAGCCAACTGTCCTTGGAGCACAAGTGCTGTACATGAGATGCTAAAAGTGGCTCTTAATGGTGGAGCAGAACTACGCATCACACAGCAAGGTTAAACACTCAAGTAGTAGAGGACTTGGCCATTTTATCAAGGAAAAAAACAACTATTATTACATTAAATCCAAATCAAGATTGCTTTACAATCAGATGGCAGATTATTTAGCAGCTCGGATCGAGTTAAACTGAGTTGAGATTGAGTTATATTATATATTAAATTATGTACATAATTTGTGTTTTTAAAATTGAAATATAAAACATAAAACAGTTACTTGTGTACTATTATTATGCATTATATTTTATTTATTGCATTTTTGCATTTATTAAGATTACAATATAAAGTAAAAAAATTAAGAAAATAAGGATTTATTTTTATATTTCAATTATTTTGGCTGGTGTTAAATGGAGTGAAGAATGTAACGTACCAGTGTGAAGCTCTTGGGTGAGGCCGCCCACCTCTTGACTGTAGTGAGGGGCCACTCCTGCACCACCTCTTTGGTCTTCTCATCCACCCTCATCACTGACTCTTTGGTAATGCCCAGCAGACGCGGGACCAACTTATTCTTGCTTTTCATCTTCTCCTGTTGAAAAATAACACATGGCGTTTGTGTATTGTGTGGCGAGGATCAAAATACACAATGGGCTGCTGATTGCTGACTTCATTCCGGTATTTATGTGATTACTAAATTTGTTTTGCTCATTAATCATGTTGAAAGAGTATCGCCCTGTATGCAGTTCACTGTCCTTATTTCAACTCTCTCTCTACGACACCTTACCACAGTGTCTGCAGAATAATTTATAGTTTGGTCATGACATATGAAATCCTTGATTAAAACATAAATTGTTGACAAATTAATATATATATATATATATAAATAAATTATACATACATTAGACCGTTAGTATCATGCTCGAAAATGACCAATGATCTATGCTAAGCTGCAGCTAAAAGTGCAACCACCAGACACGGAGATCAGCTGAATGGATTCGAAAATGGTAAAACTCAACTGTTTTACTCTAGAGGAGTTGGAAAATGGCTATTTTCCAAAAGAAAAAGAATTTTTTTTTAAAAAGATGACAGCATCCAATCAGCATACAGTACATACAGAACAGTATATAAAAAATCTGGTTTGCAAAATCATAGACTTGCACCTTGATAGCAATAATATTAGCTCCCAAAGCTTGTGTAAATTCATATTAATGACAGAGTACACTGTCCAGCCAAGCAGGCACAGCAGCTGCAAAAATGGGCGGCAGTGTCTAAAACTAGGTTACAGTATATGTGCCACTCGACCATGGCCTGGTGCTTTATGCCATGTCCTTTCATCTATCTCACACACACACACACACACACGACCCAAAACAATTGCCCGATGATGGCATCCTGCCAGAGGCCTCTTACCGCTGCACAAATACATAATAAAAACAAACACTAAACGTTTAAAATGACCTCCAGGCTATTTGTTTCACCTGAGGGTCAAAAATATCAACCCCTGATAAGAGAGCATAATAAATAACGACTTACCTCACAGAAAGACCTGCTGACATTGTTTACGGTCCTGAATGGCATCGCTTTTCAAGGGTGAGGTTTACGCAATGTGGGTAAGTATAGTTTTTTTGGTAAATGTTCATTGTCTAATTGTCTGCGTCGGTCAGGGACGGTGCTTTTGCTCATTCAGAGCGGCGCAATCTATTGTTAGCCGCTATTAATTTGAAACCAGGCACTTAGCAACACTCCACTAATGACCTGAAACTGATCCTTGAGCGGGCGGCTTGTAAATCTTCCTGTGTGTGCCGTACAGCTTAAGAATGCTTAATAGTCTTAAAAACACAAACAGAATTGGGCAAAAAAGGGAAACACTTTCTAAGAACCCTGTATATGGATAAGTATTTTTGCTTAATTTGAACTATTAATTACCAAGGCCTCTGGAATACTTGATTATAATTGCTCAGCTGCTGCGTTTTGTGGCAAAAAATTATATACTGTACATATTCTTTTATACTAAATTATACAATTTATGTCAAAAACCTTTAGTGCTGGGCAACGATTAATAGCCTTTCAAAATATATTTTTTGTTTTCATAATATATGTGTGTGTACTGTATATATATTTATTATGTGTGTGTGTGTGTGTGTATATTTATATACACACTGTAAAATACTCACCTTCACCAGGAAAAAAGACACTCCGTATGTGCGTAGAGACCTGGCAAGCTTCACATACTTTACTTTTGCCTCGATCTCTGTCATCTCCCCGCAGCTTTTGTGATCCTGGTGAGGAGATTAAGATATAAACACTTACCAGTCATTGTGGGATAACTGAATTACATGATGTGCAGTCCATAACAATATAATAATTTATGTTAAAAGTGCCTTTAATAGCTCAAAATCATGATTTCTTCTTGTTTGCATTAGTCAGTGTATTTGTAGTGATCATGTTTCAATGGTCAATCAAAATATTTACTTAAATAGTACGTTTCTTTTGGCAATTTATTCATTTTATTTATTAAAGCCCTAAATAGTTACTACTAGTTAGTTAGTTACATAATTATACAACATGAAATTATTTAAAAGAAAATGTTTTTCTTAGAAAAAAAGTGTGTCACCTCTGTTACCAAACCATATTTTGCCTTTAAATTAATGAAATTATCTCTCATAATTGTGTAAGTTACAGAAAATAATGTCACTTTCTCTCACTGATAAGATCTGAAGCACTGAAAAGTATCTGTGCTCTCTCTGAGAAAATATTAGAATCTAAAAACGTCTTACACCAAGAGTTATTTTTTTAAACGTCAACTCTGTTACCACAATATCAAAAGGAAAACAGAATAAGAAACAGGGTTGAAAAATCAAGGTTAAATTACAAGCAAATTTTGAAGTTTTTTTCCCTTTCGTATCATTATTGCTAGATTTTTGATTAGTATGATTTCTTTCCTTCTTTGTTTTCCCATAAATTTGGTCATAGGGTTGAGGGGTTAAGCGAAAATCACAGTGTACAACATTTTTATACTTTTTCAACTTTTTTTGCCAATGGTAATCAAAATCATACATTTATCTCCAGAACTGAAATTATCTGTTGAATTAATATTATGTACGTTGCAATAAAACAATTTTACTAAATCTAATTTTAATTAAATCTTTGTATCTACCCATGTATTTCATTATAACGCATAATTTTTCTTTTTGCAATTCTGATTGTGATTTCAGCTCAACCATTCAACCCTGTTGAAAAACTGAATGAAATCAAACTGTTTTTTTCATTGATAGGGATTTTGTCAATAATTACAAACAGAGCTTTGATTCCAGACAAGCTAGGTTGTAATTACAGCTCGATTGTCAACCCTGTTACTCAGATTTCATATCAATGTACTTTTTACAATTTCGTATAAAATAAAATTTGGATAATAATTCAAATACTCAAATCATTGTATGACATTGCGTTTAGGCCGTGCTTATTATACATATTCCAAATATGAATAACAAGGTTGCAAAATCCCAAACCTCACAGAATGAACAGAAAATAAAACCGCTCATCTAATATTTAGCTTGACCTCCTGCAATCCTCGTTTTCTCCAAGGTTAAGACACTCCTTTCACTGACCATGTGTTGGAAAAATTTAAAAAGGCTTCATTTTTAATGGATTCAGGCTGTTTTTGTATGTTAGTCATGGATAGTGCCTAATAGCATGTTTTCTTAGAATAACGGATTGTGTAAAGCCGTCAGAGGGTCACGTACCTGAAAAATTCTCTTCTCCGCCCCCCTCTGTTTGATGTATTCTTTTGGTAGGAACTCCTTCAGGCTGCAAATACATTTCACATGTTTACACACATACTACACAAACATTTTTCCATCAGAGCAGAACAAAACACATGAGGTCATCCTTGCGGGAATTACATCTTCATAACGTACGCCCACACCGACTCTTTTAAGGTTTACAGACAGCACAGAAATCTTGCAAATAATTGTCTGGTCTAAAATCTAATCAGATAACAACTAAAAGAACCTGTGCGTGTTGCAGTGACAGTGTTGAATGGGCTGCATATGATACCGCAGCTACAAGGCATGTGGTCTTACTCTAAGAACCCTGGCTTGTGTTTGTGCTCCACGTGGGGACCGAATTGGATCTGTGCCTGAATTCCAGCGAACTCGCAGCCCTTATCAAAGGACACGGGGTGGGATCCGTTCAGAATGTCATCCCTGGCCTGAAACAGAGACAGGAAACAAGAGCAGATGTTACAGAATGTAATGAGGGTGCTAACAAAGATGTAACAAAAAGTATGCGGTGCATTCGCCAAGCAGTCGTTAGCATAACAAATCAGACAAAACATTTGAAGGGCCATCAACCAAGAATATTTAGATCAGTATATTAACACAAGAATCTCTGTGTGGAGATGAGATTGTGCGCTAATAAGCAAATTTAGCGTGAGATAAAATGATTATGTGAGCTGAGGAAGGCTTCTCATCTTGACATCTTGTTTTTTTTAAGCAGTAGCTTACAATTCGTAACACGTGATTCCTGCAGGCACGCTTTAACAGACTGGTTGGGTTTGCACTGACACAATCTTAAGGGCCTAAAATTCTGTCTTCTGTCTTAAGGACTAATTCTGTCATCATTTACTTACTCTCATGTCATTACAAACCAAAAAAAACAAAAACACACACTCAAAAAAAGCGAAAACTGGAAAAAACAAACAAGCAAACAAAAAAAAAAAAAAAACAAGCAAAATGAAACTCAACCTACAGGAACAAACAAACAAAACAGAAAAAGGGTTTACAAATTAGGGTTTGTGAAGGAAATGTTGTGAAGGGTCTGTGAGTTGATGAAATGTTAAAATTTAATTACTTAAAATTACAATAAATAAATACATTTAAAACAAAAAGAATGAAAAATAAAACAATTTCTAATGAAGTACAGTATGAAATCTTAGGTGACCAACATCAGAAAAACCATGAAATCAATGTTGTCAAATATTAAATATTGAAATATTAACTCAAAACCTTCTCCTGCAAGAAAACATTTTACGTCAAAGCAGTTTAGCTGCCAAAAAACGCTCAGGAATCTACACAGAGTAAAGTAAGAGCACATGGGATTGGAACAACATAAAGGTGAGTAAATATGTGCACTATCCCTTTAAGACGTTTCAATAACATGGCGTGGTGACACTGAGTGCAGTTTAATATTACAGACGGCCTGCGGCCGCTATTACGGCTGACAGCCCATCTGTTTATACACCTGACTGTAGTTCAGTTTAAAACCTGAAAGAGTGCATCTTACAGACATTTTAGTGCCATCCGCACCAAGTGAGCATCTACAAAACAAGCGGCATCTATTTGCAGAGCCAAGTTTGTGAGTTTTCAAACAATCTGGATAAAGTCATTAATAGCGCAGATGCAGAAATGTACACACACTTGAGTGGGGACTAAGGTCATGGAAGTTTTACATCATCATAAACAAGTCCGTGTGTGAGGGGCACCACCCTCAGGACATCCACCAATCATCTCGCATCGCTCTCAGATGACATCAACATGGTAACAGTAGCAGATACAGTCAGTGAAGTTTTATGGGAACACATCATGACAAACTGAGATATCACACGGTCACGCCCCCAGAGCGGAGCAGAGAAATCCCCTTCAGCCTGCCAAACACTCCTGAGCGCATACATGTGTGTGAGAGCTGTGCTCTTCTGTTTCTCAAAGTATGTGGGTGTGTGTGGCACCATGTCAGAGAATTTTACGCGGGCGTGTGTGTTTACTACAGAGGAAGAGAGAGACAGAGGGAGATGAGGAAAGGGAGGAGAAGTGTTACAATATGCATGCATGTGTGTGTGTGTGTGTGTGTATTTAGTGACTTGCATGCACCCTTTTACCAGCATCGACATACAAACAAACCTCAGTGAATCTATCAATTACAAAAAAAATCCATGGTATTCTTAAAAAAAAAAAAAAAAAATCTGTAGAGTAATATTTAAATACCATGTACATGAATTTGGTAATAGTAGCATCATAATATCATGGTAATACTAGTAGTGCTAACCGTTTTTTTGGCATTTTGATTACTATTACACTGCAAAAATGCTTTTTTAGATTAGCCTTTTGGCCTTGTTTCCAGCCAAAATATCTGGAAATTTTTAGGATTTTCTAGACAAGTAAAAATGAAGTTCGAAATGAGTTTTTGCTTATTTCAAACTGAAAACAAGTGTATTTAGCTTACCCCATTGGCAGATTATTTCGCTTGTTTCAAGCAAGACTTACTTGATTTTCACTTGTTTTGTCTGAAAACAAGCCTAGAAATTTTACTTGTCTAGAAAATCCTTCTTGATTTAAGACTTTTCAGATATTTTGCCTGGAAACGAGACAAAGCATCTAAGCCAGAAAATCATTTTTTGCAGTGTACAGTTTTACTACAAATCCCATGGTTAAACTAGAGTTATTGTAGAAAAACATGGTTAAATTGTGGGTAATATTGGTTCAGTAACCATTATTTGTTGTAAAACCATGGTATAATTTTCATAAGGGATACCATGTGTCTTGACTTGGTACCATAGCAGAACCATGTTGCAAGAGTACCATGGCATTACCATGTTTTTGAATGCAGCAGGCTAATACCATTCAAATCTGAAGTATAAATGTACTATGTTTTTGGACGTAGTATAAGATATTAGTACAGTATTTTTAAGTACACGGTAGTAATCATAGTGATATTGTGTATATAGTTTAATAAAAAAAAAAAAAAAGAGGTCAATACCCTCTAAAACCAAGTTTAGCAGCTGATTTATATGGTACACAAATACAGTAATTCTAGTACTTAAGTATATAATGTGATACCATGGTACTATTATGGTCTTAAGAAAAATATCAAGATAATACTACAGTAGGTGACCTGCAAAGTATCATTTAGTTCGGAAATTCTGGTACCAAAAATACCATGTAGTACCATGTCCATTCTATATTACAGTAAATTATTATGGTATCACATTTGTTTTATGGTTTTGAACATGGTTTTACCATATTTTCAAGAACACCATGCATGGTAATACAGTGTAGTATGTAGGTTACCATACTAATACCCTAATTTCTGGTTAAGTAAAAACCACAGTTGCCAGTTTTTTTTGTGTGCATAAGTGTTTTTGAAAACTTGACATATTGTAAACACACATTTGACAACAAGGACACAGGCATGTTTTCCTTTTAAACCCAGAAATACTGACCTTATATTGGCCAAAAAAGTGCTTTTCCATCATTTTATGTAAGTTATTAAGTGCAGTGGACAGAGAATGTGTGTGTTTGTTGATGGAAAGTTGCTCTGAAATCCTCAGGCAGACACACTAATGCATCTGCAGCGAGCCGTGTGCTCCAGAGGCCGGTCAAAGCGCTGCGGCCCGTCTGCTTCAACAGCTCACGGCCTCGAGGGAAACTACACACGAGCACAGAGCTCCTTGAGCGGACACACACATTCACACTGCACTACTTACACACGCATTTACATACATACACATGTATGCATGAAGACCCGCTGGCCACTTTATGACTCAAACCAGAGCGAGAATCAAATAGTTTTGTGTGAATGTGTGTGACAACATCACATGTAGGATCATGTGCAAACAAAAAAATCGCATGTAATAAATTTCCTGGTTTCCTTGTTAAAGTTTTATCGGTTTTCTTTTGGATGGAATGTTTTTAATCGCATTAACCAACCACCAAAATTAACATGCTGTTTACCCAGCTCTGTTTTTTTTCATTATTATTATTATATTGCATTTGCTGGTTAGCTCCACCCACAGTAAATACTCGTTGGTTCATAAAAATAATGTCTGCCATTTTTCACTTTTGTGACCTGAAGAAAAAAAAAACATGCAAAAAATGTGAAAAGTGCATATTTTCCAAAAAAACTATTTTAAATATGCATAATTATTAAGAAAGTATAATAAAACAAAACTTCAAGCAATAATTTCAAACAATAATGTCTTTAAAAATGTTACCCCCTCAAACATGTTTTAATGCTATCTAAGAAGTTAAGAAGAAGTCCTTAAGAAGTCCTGAAAAACATTACCATAACTTCAGGAAGTCCTACAAAATATGAAAGATCCTTCCTAAAGATGTTTCATTAATTGTGATTTTTTTTTATTGTACTAAACTAAACATTAAAATTAACATGGTATTCTTCCCTGCACTAATATTTTCATAGCATCATGCTGGTTAGCTTCGCCCTCAAAACACTTAGATATACAACAAACATCAAATATGTTGTGATTTTTCTCACTCCCATTATAATCTGTAAAACATATGCAAGTGCCTGAGCGAGGTGTAAATATGTGTAAACTCTGCATTACATCATAAAATATCAAAAGATAAAAACAGTTTCCTTGCACAACATGCATTGTGTTATGCTAAATATGCCTCTGTTTCGCCTCAACTTAAAAAAACAACTAATCTGGATCCTATGCTCATGAGTAATTTTCATCCTATCTCAAAATGACCTTTTCTCTCGAAAATTTTAGAAAAAGTGGTCCTAGCTCCACTTCAGAGCTTTCTGAATGAAAACAATTTACATGAGAAAAATTTCAGTCTGGTTTTAAAGCACATCACAGTACCAAATCTGCACTTTTAAGAGTTATGAATGATGTAATGCTCACTACTGATTCTGGGCAATCTGTGGCTTTGGTCTTGTTAGACCTTAGCTCTGCATTTGACTTGGTAGATCACAACATTCTTTTATCACGCCTCGAGACATTTGTGGGCCTTCGGGGTACGGTGCTACAATGGTTCCGATCATATTTAAGTAATAGGAGCTACTCTGTCTGCATTGGCACCAATTCCTCTTTTGATATACCTTTAAGCTCTGGCGTCCCTCAGGGCTCTATTCTTGGCCCGGTACTGTTCAACCTCTATATGATAATATGTGTGCTGTGGTAAAATCTTGCTTTTACCATCTCCTTCTATTAGCAAAGGTCAAGCCTTTTCTGTCTGAAATTATTGTAAACGATTAGATTATTGTAATTCATTGTATATTGGCGCCTCTCAGAAATGTGTTGCACGATTGCATTTAGTTCAAAATGCTGCAGCTTGGCTCCTTAAAGGGAAGCTTAAGTGTGAACATATTACACCGGTTTTGATTTTACTGCATTGGTTACCAGTCAAATATAGTTTTGATTTTAAAGTTTTAATATTCGTTTTTAAGGCTCTACAGAACCAGGCTCAATGGTATTTAGCCGACTTACTACATCTGTCCATACAGCCTATATCTCTAAGGTCAAGTAATTCTGATCTGAGTCCCCAGAACCGGACTTAAAAATAGAGGTGACCGTGCTTTTGCGGTAATTGACAGGTTTCGGGCCGATCTGATATAAATAAGGAAGCTATTCCATAACCCAGGACCAGTCTTTAAAACTGCCTTAAAAACCTAACTTTTCTCTAAGGCGTTCAATATTCCCTAATTTAAATATTGTTTTGTATGTGTATTGTCTTTTTAATTTGTGCTTTGTAAAGCACTTTGGTCAACACTAGTTGTTTTTAAATGTGCTATATAAATAAATTTGTATTGTATTGTATCGTATTATGCTGTTTAACTCCACACCCAACGACATCTTATTGGTCTAAATTCCCACATAGATACTTATGATTTTGATTCTCTGTGCTTTCTGGCTTTTCACATTCATTACGATCTAAAAAACTTCGCAATACTCTGAAAAAAGTGGCTAATTAGGCACTTACGGAAAAGTGATCCATACTGCCTACGGTGGCGGAAGACAAAAATCGACAAATCAGCAACTGTGAAGATATTCGCATTGCCTTCTGGGCTGACCAATAATTCACTCATAAAAGCTGTATCCCTATTTTACTGCTTTCATAAAACTAAAATGACAACATCTAACACTTAAATGTCTGTGTGACAGTGGCTCTGAGAAATTAATTAAATGTTAGAGCAGGTGGTGACGAAGAGGTTTTGGCAAACTGGTGCAATACAGTTAAACCAGCCAAAAAGACACATAGAGGACAGACAGAATGTCAGTCTGAAACAGAAAAAGAGCACAAAAAGTGATTGATCTTTTACCTGTACGTAGAGAAGGTTGAGTTGGACAGGATCACGAGAGTCTACGTTCTGGTCAGAATAGAAGAACTTCCTTCGCAGAAGTAGTATCTCGCTCTCTTCTACGCCCTGCTCCCGAAATGTCCGACTATGGTCCAGCCAGTTCACTGCGAATGAAACATTTGGCCATGTTAGCTTTAGCAACCAAATATTTTTTATATATCAACAGCATACTTCAAATACAGTGAGCATATATTAAGGGGGTCTATGACAACAGTTATTATATCACTAAAAGATCTGGACTGTGTAAAATTTCTGTACGCCTGTATGAGAATCTCTCTGTGTTGGTAAATCTGGCGGGGCGTTTTGTTTGCTAATGTTTTATTTTCACAGTTGCCAGGAGCCTCACAATCATCATCTGTGTGAAGTTTGGCTTTCAGCTTCTCCATCTTCCTCTCGTCTCGCAGGAGGGTTCTGTCTTTCTTCAGCGTTCCCATCCCATCCTCGCGCTTCTCATCCACCTGCTCTTGGATCAGTGAGTACTCCTCATAATTAGTGATTCCTGGGGAGCACGAGATAATCAGCACTCTCTGCTGTCAGTCTTTCAATCTCTCCAGCACAGGTTTTGTACAAAACTAAATAAATATCATTCAGCTTACTGGGATTTATGAAAACAGCCTGATTGTAAATCATTCAGGAATATAAAAACAAATACATTAAAAATGTGAATAAAGAAGGCTAATGCATTAAGTTCCATAACACTGTTGCTTAAACTGGCCATTTAAACTCAAAAAGACCATGTAAAGCCTATTTTTCATGTAATGCTTAAGAGTCAAAAATTCAATATTGGACATAATGAGAACAAAATAAAAAGATATTGTTTATTTGCTTCTAGTGGGATAAAGACATTACAACCCTGGCAGACACCGATAAATGGCAAATATTACAATTATATACTATTTTGTCTCAATTATAACCAAGATTTTAAGATTTTATATGTTTTCAAAGATTAAGTTTAAATGATCTTAATGTGAAAATAGCTAAAATGAACATAGAGAAAAAAAATCTGATAGCAATTTACTAAATACAAACCTTTAAGTTAATTAAGTTACTAATGGTGTACCGATATTACAATTCTGGCATATACCGATAAATGGCAAATATTAAAATTGTATGCTATTTCGTCTTAATTATAAACAATAAAAACAAAAATAAATCATTTTCAATATTACAAGTAAATTCAGACACCACAACTTTATAATGTACAATATGAAAAATGCACATTTCTTTAAAGATTTGCTAAAGATAACGTATGTTTTTAAAGATTTTTATCTTTATCTTTTTTAGAAGTTTAAATGGTCTAAATGTGAAAATAGCTAAAATGAACACAAATAAAGACCTAATACAAATTAACCAAATATAGGCCTTTAAGTTAAATTAAGTTTTATTTAGGCCTGTAAGTTAAATTTAAGTTTTAGTTTAAATTTTAAGTTACGTTTTAAGTTAAGTTAGGTTTTATGTTACTGTATGTTATGTTAAGTTACGTTACGTTAAGGTCAAACAAATAGGAAATTGATGACATTGTTACTTTTACTGTACACATCATTTAAAAAAAACAAAAAAAACGACAACATTTATTGTATTAGCTGGCAAGTTGTAAGCCCCAATATTTATGCAAATATTGCTTGATAGATTAAAAAGAGAACCCACCTATCCTACTGCAGATTGTGACCAACAGCTCCCCTACTGTTTTGGAGTCATCCACCATTATAGTTTTAATGGTTCCATCCAGCATTTTGATCTTTTGAGGTCTCTGTTTCTTCTTGTACTCCAGGACGTCCTGTAAATGACGAGAATAAGTGCTGAAATAAAGTTTAGAATCACAATAGAAACAACTTTTGATAATGTGATTTACCCCATTTCGCAGCATGTAGTAATCAAGGGTGCGCCCTGATTCCAACCAGATTCCTTTCCTGGGGTCATCATCAGACAGGAAGAGCCCGTAATCTGATGCTGCAATAAGTTTTACATAATTAAAAACAGATACTAAGTCGTGGCCTAATGGATAGGGAGTTGGACTTGTAACCTAAAGGTCAACCACAATATGAATTGTGAATACCACAACTGAGGTGACAGTGAGACCCTTGAGACCCAATTGCTCCCCGGGCACCGCAGCAATGGCATGGTGTGTGTGCACGGTTGTTCACTTCTCACTGTTGTGTGTGTGCACAAATTCCTAGTATGGGAAACCATACCTGTCACGTTATTCCTTTCCTTATTTAAAGAGCTCCAGTTAACGTCTTCAAATACACTCGTAATTAGGGGTGTGACGAGATGTGATGTGCCTTGGCGATATCTTTGCGATAGTAGTGTGATGCAGCGCAACAAATCTCCGACAGGAAACTGCTGCCACGTTCTATTTATGATGTGCTGACACAAAATCAAAAATCCGGTTTTCAATGGTGTATTCCAGTCTATGCAGTATGCCCAGTTATACTTCAAGCTCCGTTCAAACTACACACGACAAAGGCTTTTGTTGCATCCAGTGGGGACACGAGAAGTGGTTATAATGATGTTACATCACGCCTTGTAACACATCGTAAACATGCATTTGTGATCAGAGAAACAATAAACACCAAGCTCTACCCTACACTGCTCAAAACTCGTATTTGAGTAGTCAGATGCAAATCCTTACTTACAGGCTGTGAGTCAGAAGTGCCAGACTGTCCTTGCAAAGCTGGAATTGGCTCACACTTTATAGAGCCAGCATAGGCTACTCTCCGGGTTCAGGAAATAGTCCTCTGTAAATACGCTGCACACACTCTAATATTTGGGTTAAACTGTTCTGGAACACTGTTGTAAATGCAACTTAGCCTCTGATTTCTAGTTGTGTCCTCTTTTGGAAACCCAAACACAGTAGTTTCACTTTCACACCGAAACAAAGCATCTCCAGAACATGGCGCCCGCAGCAACACTACAGTGAGAATAATAGCTCTGAGTCTTTCTTTTCGTAAACATTTCAGTGGTGTTATGAAAATAAACCCACACAGTGATTTAGAGAAGTAATGGTGTGTTTAAGGAGTCAAGGCGTTTTGGGAGGGCGTGTTATAAAAGCTTGTAGCACCCCAAAGAGAAAGGAAAACTTGAAATCACATCATATGACACTTTTAAATATAGTACAACTGTGTTAGAGAAACCAAGAATACAATTTTTTGTGGGTGATAGTATTATCAAAATACTGTATTCCTTAAACAAACTTAGGGCAGGGGGAACTTTTATGTTCGGTCTAGATTTTGTAAAAATCTACAGAGCTTGACAGAAGTTTGGATTCGGGCTGTGTTTATACCAGCTGCTTGACATCAGTAGATGTTTCTGTATCCGTCATGTCAAAACTTGGGCAGTAAAGTGTTACGCTGTTTGCTACCTCAGCTGATGACCAGTTCTGCTTCAGAGTGAGTCTGATGGATAAGTGCACTCTCTCTCTTTCCATCTCCACTCAAGTTATCAAACGGCCACAAAGTCAAGCATTAATGTTCTCTGCTTGCCGAAGCTTGTGAAATGGACTCATGTACGCTATCAGCTCAACAGGAGTCATTCCTTCAGGATGAGTCTACAGCTCCCCCACTCTGTGTACATTTATTATTCGGCCAGCTACAGTTATATGACTGTTGTCCCATGCGAGGCACATGATTGCTGACCTCAATGGCCACATTGAATTGGACTCATCTTATAAATGTCAATTGTTTATTTTAGGATCAAAGACAAATAGCTTTGTTGTTGAATTAAGAGTCTGATATTTATTATGACTAGGGGTGTGATGAGACACTGGGTTCACAAGAACAAGACGATTTTTAGACTTTTTTAAATAAATCCTCAATGCTAAAATATATTGGGAAAAAATTATTTTATCCAACAAAAACTTTCCAAAAAAATGTAGGTGCATTTTGTAATCAACTTTTTGAAATTAAACCATTTTAATGAATTACATGTAAGGGATAATGTAACTACCGGCTGCCTGTATATTATCCCGCTTATTACATGGCTACTTGCCACATAAGGAAAAAAACTGAGTATGAATATGAATTTGAAACATTTTATTGGCATATTTGTTTTAAATTAACATTTTCATCCTTCCGCGAAACGATATAG
>JAUCMU010000053.1:12298742-12312674 GCA_032275025.1 Enteromius treurensis | reverse complement strand
TTATTCGAAAAGAACAAACCTGCAAATGTCTCAACTGACCAATCAGAATCAAGCATTCCAGAGAGCCGTGTAATAAGCAGTAATAAACAACATGTGAACACTGCAAAATATTTTGCCACAAACTGACAGGCAAATAATTAACAATAAATAACAAAAAAATGGAAATTAGTATAAATAAATAAAAACAAGTAACACAAATATTCATTTAAAAGCCAGGGTAAGCTATTAAAAAAAAAAAATTGAAATCGACCAATTTGGCATCGTACGAAGTCTAATGTGAAACATCGCGATGGACGATGACATCTTATGATGACATTTACCGCGCTCGCCAGCATCAGTGGTGCGCTCGCTTATTAATGGCATAGGTTTTCCGCCATAGATTAATTGTGTTTGTTCGTGAGCTGGTTGCTGCTGCTGCGGCGGTGCGGAGGGTTGCGATTTCTATCGCATTGTGATGTCTATCGGCCATCGGCGATGGACGATGGCATCGTCTATCGACCCAACCCTACAGTGTATGCCACAGGAAGAAATGAGTGGCAATGTCAATTGGTGGCATTGCGCATGTATCGAGCTTGTCGTCCACGCTAATCCGCAATTGAGCATACTTTGAAAGTTCACCCCCGTTCACACTGGCAGCGACTTCTGTCGCCAGGGGCTGGTGGCAAGAATTAAGTTCTGCTCCATCACTGCTTGAGCTGAAAGGAGAATGTTCACATAAGCACGATCGTCTTCTTTCCTTTTGGCTGTCGCTCCCGAAAGTCGCTCTTCATTTGCATAAGGTTGAGAGATTCTGAACTTTGTTGTGTTGCTGGACACGCCCACATTTGGTCACTAATGGTCGCTGGCGGCCGCTGCTGCCAGAAATCGCCAGCTCTTCATTGAAATTAACAGGATCGCGTCGCTTTGTAACTGCATGTCAAAATGTGCCAATCTGAATACAGATGTATGTCAATTATGAAATTGTAAATACAGTATGAATTCAGAATTGACATAATTACTGTTTTGAATAGGTCCAGGTTATTTTATTCAGATAAAATAAAAAAGTAACGTTAAACGTTTTTTTTGCCTCTAAAATAATTTACCTTTTCAGGTGGTCATCAAGGCTGGTTAAAACGTAAAGTGTCCAATTTTAACTTGTAACGACACCAAACGGAATTGACTTGCGAAAAACCTTCCCGAACACTCCATTGGTTGAACAAAAAGATAGTCCCGCCCCCAAACTCACACTACTGATTGATCCAGTGTTGTTGTGTCCGGGTGGCTTTGATGCTCAAACAAACAAAAATGTCTTGAAGACATTGTGAGAGTGGGGAGTTGTAGTCTCATGGAAGAGCGTAAAATGGTGAGAAGCCAAGAGACATATTCTACAACGCTTACCTTGTCCAGTTTGGGCCTCAGGAACTCGCTCTCTGATAATCCTGCAGGCATCATAAACTGGAGTTGAGGGCTCAAACTGCATTGTCTTGACCACATTGCACTGTCGCACACAAATCTTCAACGACAGGGCCACCATTGTGACTGCTGTTTGAATGACAGCACCCACTAGCACACCTGTAGAGACCGAAAGAAACAATCTGTCAGTTTCTCTGAAACGACCAGCACCCGTTCATTCTTTGAGGTCCACACCACTACATCACAACATGTGTTTTAATCTGGATTAACTGGAGCAAAAGTAAATATGAACACAAGTGATTTGCTGTTGAGTTCAACTCTAGCACTGATTAATGAAATACGCCTGCCACTAAAGATAAGAGAGCGAGATCAGAGCTTTGTGTAGGCTTACAATATGAGCTTCTTACTGCCAAGAGATGTCTGTAATGTAGTTATTAGATTAGTAGAACAGCACTGCCCTTTAAATACTGAGCGGAGGAAAAGATTCTACTGCCAACTGGGTGTTTAGCCTAAGCTTACTCAACCTCAACCAAATATCATAGCTATGAAATGTAATCTTTGCACAAGAGAGAAACCTTTGAGTTTTTAAAATCTGGTAAAGTGGTTATAGACAGACTATAGCAGAATATTGTTTGCTAGTGTTAGATCGATGGCTTCAAGATATCCATTGAGAATAAGTCACAAGATCAGATTCATAACCAAACTCAGAGCCGAAATCAGATTGGCAAAAGAGATAAGAGTAGAGAAGTGACTAGTAACTGAGATGAGATTAATACCAGAGATTTGACTCGTAAGATATCAGAGATCAGATCAGCACAAATCAGACTTTAGATTTTTACCTGAGATTTGTTTGGATATCAGATAATAAAAGAGAGATTGTAACCGAGATGAAACTGCCTGCTTATCTGTATCAGATTCTCACATGCATTAAATCTGGAGAAAATGGTCTTGTTTCTCTAAAGCCTCACAAGGTCAAGCGCACCAGAATATGTTTAGTGCTGTAGTAAAAGACCCTGGCCAGATTCTGTGGCACCGCTTGACAAAGTGCTTTAAAATCAGTATGAAACTAAAATGAAAATCAGAAACTCAGACCAAATAGACGAGACATACTCTCAAATCAAAGAAACCATTATAACCAGCTCAGGAGTCACAGTCAGACAGTCCAGCTGAAGTGATTGAGAGTCAAGTATGAAGTGAGATGTGTCTGTCTGATAGTACCTCGCCAGAGCAAGGAATACTTCAACAGAAGACAGAGAGAACTAATCTTTTTTTTGATAATGGACTTGTGAATGGACATTGTCTACTCACTTGGTCACAGAGTGTGCATGTGAGCGCACACACACATACACACAGTAATAAGCAGGGGGAAGTAGCTCTGTATAGTCCTTTCATTCCTAGTAGGGCACACAAGGGACATGCAGAGGTATTGTGGACCAGATGAGTCCCACAGAGTCCCACAGAGACCACACACTCATTGTTTTATGGGGACATTCCATAGACGTAATGGTTTTTTCATACAGTGCAAACTGTATTTTAGATAGCTTAATGTCTTACTGCAATTATTTATTACCCCTAATATTTTTTCCGTAAAAAATAAAATAAAAATAGGAAATAAATTGTAAGTTTTTTTTTTTTTAAATATATATTTATATATATATTTTTATTACAGGCACTCTTAAACATCATGACCCTTGATTTGTATTGTGAAAACAATTGTCTGACCTTGCTAATGTACTGGCATGCACAATGCACATGAGTGACTCATACACTACACTGAGTCTGCAAGATGGAGAGCTTAAGACTATGAGAAGTCAAGCAAAGCAACATACCACCTGCCCCTTAATCTGTCGCCTACAACCTCCCAGAAGCCGCACATTGGGCACTCCCACTTCTCCTTCTGGCCCTTCGTGACAGACACTGCAAAATACCTCTCATTTCTTACCAAACTTCCAGCCAGGCTCAAAGCATTCCACCTCTCACACTGTTCAACCCCTAAACAGCATGTGACTCTCTACATGCAGTAATAATTGACTCCTGGGGGACACTGGGAAGGCAGGAATTGCCACAGTAACATAAGAATTAATCAAATCCCTGTGCACTTCTTCAACTGATTGAGCCAGAAAATATAGGGAATGGATTTAAATATTGCAAACTGGCTGTTTTAAATCTAATTGTCAATAGGCTTTCAATTGCTATGTGGTTGCTAAGGCATTGCTAGCTAGCCTCTAGCATTTCTAGAGTATTCTGGATAATTCCAAGGTGGTTACATACAAGCCACTATGATAATAAGGTCTGCAGATATTTATATTTATATAACTTTAATGTTAATGTTACATTTATATAACTGTAATGTTACACTAGTTACATTCAAATCTTTCATCTGGAGCTCTCTAGTCTTGATGTAATGTCTACACGGACTGCAGGAACGAGACACATCATCACTGTTGCTCATTTCTCTTGATATTCAATGTAATGTTATTCAAGCTTTGTAGATTCGCTAAAACATATCTGTCATATCTGTCATTGGATTTATGATTTATGCACCCAAGCCCATCATTCTTGATTTTGAAAAAACTTTTAAAAACATTTTTCCAGTCCTAAATTTTGCTTTTCGAGAACAACACATCTCTTCCGTGACCCTTGCAGAAAGTTCAAGATCAGCTAGTTAGCCAGTCCCGCCTCAGCAACAGATATGAAATCTGACGTGATGCTTTCTAAGCATCATCTGGTTTTAACGTTGGATTTTAAAGTGCCTCTCGAGGGCATACTCTCTAAACAGAGTCAGGGCTTCTCCAAGACTCTGGCCATATTAAGTTATGCTGTTGTATTTACCCCCCAAAAAAAAAAAAAGAAAAAAAAAAAAGTTGCTAGATGTAGACAAAAAGACGCATGAAAACATGCTTGGGGATGCAGTCATAAAAACTGGGCAATTCAATTGGGCCAAGGGAGAAGATAGGGCCATCTGGAAGGGATTGAATTGCGGTGATTTGCAGTAATAACAAAAGCAAAGAGCAGAGCCCCAGAGGCCACTAGTCCTGAATTCATTACAGAGTGTGTGATCGGAAGTAGAGTGTACTTTCAGTCATCTGGTTCTTCTCACCTTAACAGGTATTACAGCAGAAAAAGGCTTTGATTGAGGTTTATGAGTTCATCATATTTTGCATATCTAGATTTCTGGCTATAAGTAAAGTTTGACCCACACTGCATCTTTTTTATAACTACTGTAACAATGCATAGCTAATCCCTTTTACTGATTTGTGTTGCAAACGTGTATAATAACAAAGCCAGTATTAAGACACACACATACAAACCAAAAAGGTATTCTTTTTCAAATAAATACTTAAAATTGTAACATTTTCAGAAAAACAAAACAAAGACACTAAACAAAATAAATCAAAACGCAGACAAAAAACAAAAATATCCCCAAACTAACAAAAAACAAACAAATAGAAACAAGTCAAACAAACATACAAAATAAAAAACAAACAAACAAGATAAACACTTCAAAAACAAACCACAAGAAATGAAACAGAAGTTAAATTTAGTGAAGTTTATATATATAATACTAGTGCTGTCAAACAATTAATCGCAATGAATCATCAATTAATGAAAACATAATATACAGTATATATATGAGACAGACCGATTTATCGGCAGGCCGATATTATATTAGGCATTTACAAACTATCCGTATCAGCATTTATAATGGCCTATAAATGAATAATTAAAAAAATTTAATAAAAACGGAAGAAACAACCTTACTGGTAACTTTGATTTGGTTGTTGTTGTGTTTTTGTTCAAAGGACTTTAAAAGTTTCATATCTTAAGTTTCTATTTTTACATATTTCATTTATCAGAACTTTAATATATTTTGATGTTCCTCTGTTCCGTTGTGACAATAATATTTTACTACAAATAACTATTCTTGTACTAAAACCTGCCTCTGCTGGACTGGAGCTTATACTGTTAGAAATTTATATTTTGCTGTGGTTGTTATTTATAAGAACTTAACATAATTTGTCTCCAGTCCTATTCAAAAATATATTTATAAAGCTCACCAAGTCTTTTAAATCTGGTAACTTTGATTTGGTTGTTGTTGTTTTTGTTCAAAGGACTTTACGTTTCATATCTTAAGTTTCTATTTTTATACAATTTATTTATCAGAACTTTAATATATTTTGATGTTCCTCTGTTCTGTTGTGACAATAAAAGAAAGTTTCTTTTTAAAATGCATTATCATATTATGTTAGTTAAAACTCCTAAATAACTACAAACAACTAATGTTAGGGAAATCTGTTAACGTTTTGTTGCGCGTTTCGGAAATTTAAAAAATTTAAATAAAATATCGGCCGATATATCGGAATATCGGTTTTTAAAACCAACAAATATTTGTATCGGTATCTGCCTTCAAAATCCTTTATCGGTCGGCCTCTAATATATATTTGTAATTTATTATGTATATATAAATCCAAACACATGCATGTATATATTGCAGCGAAATATGTTATGTTTAAATATTAAACATATAAGATTATAAATATGTAAATGTATAAACATGTACAGTAAATATTTTCAAGATCCTGTATGTGTGTTTCTTATATATATATATAGATGTATATATAGATGATATATGTATATAGAATAAATACAGACAGTACACACACACAAACACATTATGTATACAAATACTTTTATTTTGGATGCAATTAATCATGGTTAATCGTTTGACAGCACTAATAATAACATTTTATTAATACAACATATTCTGTTAAACTTCTCCAAGTAAAATAAACAAATAAAATAAAACACTGCAATAATGACATTATCCATTCCAGTCAATCAAATCTTCAAGATGGTCCACACTGCACCAAATATGTGTTGTTCATTGTTAGTTTACAATACCATAGATTTCTTAACATTAAAATGGGCATGTATGATTTAACCCTTTGTACAGTTATACTGTTTTCAAAACAAGCGTTGTTTAAAAGTGCTTACTGAATCAGCAGAACCCCCCGGCATACTGTCATAAACCTACACAGCTCGACTCCAGGAAATTACAAAGACAGTCAATCAGATTGTACTTGCTAAAAGCCAGATTATGTCTAGCAAAATCTATCAGCTCTTGCATTTTTGTGTACAAAATGTGTACAACATGGTCGGTCCAGGCGTATGACGTCTATGGCCATGGTTCATCTAGAATTGGTTGGCGGTGTCAGCTTGTACAAATTTGTCTTCTGTTAAATCTAAACTATTCAGTGTGTGTTGCTATGAGCATTCTGTTTATTGTTTACACACGACTGACAGTTAATACCACAGATGTTACTGTTTTTTTTTTCTTATGAGTTTCCTTAATGTGTTTAATAGAGGTTTCGCCAGATGTCCAAATAACCTTCCCTCTCCGAACATCTAAATGCAGTGAGTCACAAACTTCTGAATCTTTGCTAACGATCACACAGTGTGTGCGAATGTGTGTCTATGTGCTCTCCCAAAACCATTTTCTCATGCCCCGGGTGGTATGAGAGTCAGGCCCTGTATAGCAACAATCTGGAAGCGTTTGCACTCGGAACCGGAGCAAGAATTCAGAACGGCTTTGGAAGACGGACCCAAGAACCTCCAGCTGTGATTTGTAAACATCGCCGGCCAGCTGCTAGCAATGAGAGGCCCGGGATGGTTGCGTTAAACAAGGCCTATCTTTGTGAGACTTACTTTTATTATAAACATTGGCACCGCAACAAAGGAAGGGCGATCTCAAAGGTAATATTGACAAAGGTCGAATAAATGGAGGGATGATCATGGGTCTCGTTCTTCTATATAATTTTTTCGTCGAATGAAAACACTCCCTCTATTTGGGCATGGCCTGAACGAACTTTAGCTCGGAAAGACAAACAGGATATTTTGAGGGAGATGGAGATATGGAAAGACATGAGGGCGATCTACAGAATGCTCCCTCTCAAACACACAAACACAAGACCTCCGTATCACAGAGATCATACGCTTTACCTAGCTGCTCTGGTATGCACTAGACATTAGGCTGCTTTCAACCCATGAGTTTCCTCAGATCACTAGAGAATCTGAACGTGAAACTGGACATGATGATCCGAGCTTGGAATGAGGAAATCTTTACGCATGTAAATAAATAACTTTAAGGAAACGTTCACCCAAAAAGATCTTCTAAAAAAAAAAATTAATAAATAAATGCACTGCTATTCAATGGTTTTTAAAGGTTTTTTTTTGTTGTATGTTCATCAAGGCTGTATCTATTTGATAAGAAAAAAATTGTGAAATGTATTGCAAATTAAAATAAGTTTTCTATTTTAATATACTTAATGTGCAAAGCTGCATTTTGCAGAATCATTACTCCAAGTGTCACATGATCCTTAAGAAATCACTCTGGTATTCTTATTTCATGAGTTCACACTTCCTCATTAATAATCAAAATAGAATAAGTGTGTTTGGCGTGCTGTCTGGGGAGAGGGCTGAGAGCTCGGCGGACTTCGAGCCCTAGGGATTTTAACACCTTGGTGGAGAGGGTTGTACAGAACTCATCCCGATCCTCGAGTTCCCCCGGGAGGAAGGTGAGGTCTAAAGGCGGAGCAAGGGGAGGCGGAGGGATGCAAAGAATGAAGGGGAGTTTGCTCTATTTAAAGGAAAACCTCTGATAGGGTAATCAGGCTGATTGGGGAACAAGGCATCAGCCGTGGTTAATCATGTGCTTCTCCCGAAATTTGTTTATGAAGTTTTTTTTTGAGCCGGTGATACTTTTTTCAGGATTCTTTGATGAATGAAAGTAAAAAAACAAACAAACATAAAAATTGCATTTATTTAAAATAATTATTTTGTAACAATATATACTACTCTTCAAAACTTTGGAGTCAGTATTTTATTTTCTTTTTAAAAAAAACTAAAAATTAAATTAAATTAAATTAAATTAAATTAAATTAAATTAAATTAAATTAAATTAAATTAAATTAAAACAGCTGAATTGTTTCCAACATTGATAATTGTTTAGCATATTGGATTGATTTAAATTAGTAATGATGCTTCATGGGAATAAATTATATTTTTAAGAACATTAAAACAGAAAACCTGTATTTTAAATAATAGTTCACAATTTTACCATTTCTGTATTTTTGATTAAATAAATACAGCATTGTTGAGCATAAGAGACTTCTTCAAACACAAAAAATCGTACTAATTCCGTACTTTCGAACGACAGTGTATTTTTGTTCAACAGAAGTTAATGTGGCACAATGTTATTTGGACCCCATTACGGTAAATTAAATTAATTAGCTCAGCGCAAGTCATATAGGTCTGAAATTACATGTAGGTGAGTAAATGATGATCCAGTTCTTCATTTAGAAACCAATCATGCATCACAGGAGAATGTGGCCTTGAATTTGCATGAATCCCATTCAGTATTTAGACAGCACTCTCTAACTTCACGGCATTCAGATCACCATGACCATCTGAAGAAACCGAACCAAAGCGGCTCATTACAGGAATATCCCTGTAATTTCATGCTCTCTCCTCGCTTGTTTTTTCATCTGCTGCCTTGGTTCATTCACATGTAAAGCACGTGCTTGTCCTATCAAGCCATATTAGGACATGCTAGTGATTCATATGGCCTTTCCCCCACTTTTATTGACATTGATTGGAAAGAAATGGCAGGAAAACGATAGGAAGAAAGAAGAAACAAGACTGGGAACTGGCGTAAGCCATACTCAAACTCATGCCAGCAACATGAGCATCTTAGCTCAACATACCATATACTGCAATTTCATAAAAACCTTGAGGCTGGATTATTTAGAACTATGCAAGAAAGCAACCACCCAGCAACTACCTAGAAACACCTTTGTAATCTCCCACAAAATCCAAATAACTGCCTAGCTACACCGTAACTATTACCCAGAATGCCATGCCAACTTAGCTTAGCTGAGGTCATAGCATCACAATAGCAAGCTGCCCAGCATCCACCAAGCACACCTTAGTAACTACCTAACAAAAAGACCCTTGCAACAACAATTCAGTAACTCTCTAGTAGCCACTTAGTAACTCCCATGTTTGCAACAATCTAGAACCCTAGCAACTGCAAACCTTGGCAACCAATCAAAAGCTCTCTAGTATGTCACAGCAGCTGTTTACTGTTCTTATGGCAAGCTATTACTGATGTTAGCTGTGTTTAGATCCACAACCCCACTGCAAATGATGACATCCATATTAACGATCCCAGAGTCATCAAAATGGGAGTAATTGAAAAACCATAAATCAGATGGCTTTAAAAACAGCTTGCCTTTTCGTATGCACATTAATCAACCTTCATAAATACAGGAGCTGTAAAGAGCCGTGTCTGATTTATCCTGTACCCCAGAATCATTGTCATTGCTTCATTAGGATCCCTGCATTATGGGTCACTGCAGGAACGGCAAATAGTCTTACGTATGCATGTCTTGTATGCATTAAGAATGAAATTTAAGTGCATTGTGATTAGAGCAGAAATATGAGACCGGGTGTACCAGATGCTTACAGTACCCTGCTTTGCAGGAACTGGAAAACAGTTTCATTTACGGATTAATATCAATTGTAATCTATGAAAAAAAACAAAAAAAACAACTGTATTTTAATGTGCAGTGTGGGTTATTGTATTATCACCTTGGTTCAACAACTCCCAAAATACTATACCTTGGAGTAGAAAGACCAAACATTGTGTAAAAATGGTACTGTCATGGGGACAACGGCTTGTCCCTTGGGCAGTACCCCCAAAGGGATACCTTTGTACCATTTCGTAGCATCCAAACTAATTGTGGTACTACCCACTTTTTGGCATGCTCGCACCACAGGAACTAGTTCCAGGAACTCCGTTTGGAGGAACTAAATTAGCTCCTAGTTCACAGCAGGGTCTAAAAAAAGTACCAGGAACTATCTGTGGTAGCCTGGCTTCCGCGACTATAAAGATCATAGGAGCTTTAGTCTGGCAAAGCTACCTTGGCGGGCTTAACCTGGGTCCATCAGATGCCTCTGTATACTACTGGATGAATCTACAACCAATCAGACCACTCATTCTGATGACGTATGTGTAGCGACGAAACCTGAAGCCAACGTCACCAATTTTAGCTAGCTTCATTAAAGCAGTAGGAAAATGTCTTTACTTACTTTAATGACTTTTGCTCTGTTTTCAAAGAAACCCTGTCATGAAAATTTCTCAAAACAGCTGCAACAGCAGAGTCGAACGATTGTTGCTGCTCGGTACACGGCATGTTTGAATGCTGCAGAACTGCTGCGCCATCGCGTTACATCCGCTTCAGTCGTGCCGGGGGCGGGCGAGCTCGTTTCTCATTGCTTCCCACTTTTTTGGGAATCTGAAATGCTCTAAAACGGCAGCTTGGCCAGACTGACTTTGCTCGTGAAATAGAATGTAGCGTCACTTGGGCGGGCCCAAGCTAGGGTCGCGCTTCAGACCAAAACAAAACATTACAACATAAACATCAGTTGAGGGCTGCAACTGTGCTTTTTAAACGAGAATATCCAGGCTGTACTACTGCTGTCAGCTATATGAGTACTTGAAATTAATATGTTTTCTTAATGCCTGTTGAACATAACAGACATTTTGTGATTATTACAATACATTTCTTACATACGGTTCCTTTAATTAAAATTTGGGAATATTCTAACGTTCAATTTACTTTATTTAATTTATGTTAATTAGCTCTTTGATTGATCTATGTAAATGAATCACAAGATTTGCACAGATGTGGTTCTCCTGAATTTGAAATATGGAGTAAACTCTATCGGCACTCTGGTTGGCATACTTTAAGCTGTGAAATCGGTTACGGTTTAAACTTCAAGGCAGGTGTTGAGGCAAGTAGGAGCTAAACTTTGCAGGACTGAACTTGGTGACCCCTGTCCTACACGGTTTGGTTGAGATTCCGTTCACTTCAGTCTTTAGCTCGTGACTCTGATTCTCAGAGTGGTGATCGTGCTTCCTTTCCAGGTGTCCTGGTGGCGCTCTGTGGAGATAGGTGAGTAATAGCAGGTAAGTGTAAACAGGTAAGTAACAATGGGAAATCTCACAGTGATGGCGCCGATCGCTCCAGGCTATCCAGGTGTCACGAGGTAAGTATCCAGTGATCACTCCAGATTGAGGACTCTTCAGGTGAGTAGCGAGGTAAGTCTCCAGCTTTCCTTCCAGACAGAGGGCTTTCCTGGTGAGAAGCGAGGTTAGACTCAAGCTATCCTTCCGATTAGCACACACACAGCAGGTAGCGTGAAGACAGTGTTCAATTCAACCACAGAGCATCTACTACGAAGATCAATAGACATGAGAGGATACACAAGGCGACAGGTAAGTATTAAGGTAGTTACCTTAGTTACCTTCTCTCTGGTGATTACAGCTTATATGCTGGGTGTTTGATTGCACACAGGTGTCATCCAATCCTAATTAGGTCACAGGAGTGTGAGAACAGCTGAGCTAGGATCAGTGGGCTGTGACCGTGTGACACAAATAAAACAAAACCTTCTTTATAACCAAAACCAAATGCTCCTTATAAAAAAGTTATGTAATATTGTAGTAGTTATAAACTAATAGAAAGAAAATAAAATTTTTATTTTTAAATGGAACTCCGTTTCAAGTCATTATTTTTTAATTTTTTTTTAAGTTCAGAAATATGAGAGTGTCCACATTTTCTTCAGACAGCACAGATCATGTCTTCAACACATGGGACACTGTTGGACTTCAGCTAAAGAAGGTCACAATCTTTCTATTTTTTGCTAGGAGTGCTTAATAACCTTTAGCATTTTCTTAAATCCCGCAGCTATAAATGTACTGTAACATGCCTCAAACTCTACATAAATATGTGTAACTCTTATGAATATTATAAGCGGAATAAATGACTCCAGGGCGTAGAATTATTATAAAAATAATGCACATCAAAGGTGGTCATGTGGCCACTATGCAAAGCAGAGCACACATTGGATGTGCATTATTTTTATAATAACTCAACAGCGGATTAACCCCTAGGAGGCGAGGGCTGGGTAGAGCTCAGAGCCCAGCCTGGAGGAGAGTGGAATGGCTATTGAGTAAAGGCAGAAGCTGATGGATAGTGTAGTAATACTGGAAACCGGATGTCCCCGACTAAGCAAGCTGGGAGTGACGGTGGCAAGGAACAAAAACTCAGCTGGGGAGAAAAAACCTTGGGAGAAACCTGACTTAGCGGGGACCAGTCCTTCTCTGGCCGGGAACCGACACCCGGCTTCTGCTAGGCGGCGTAAGGTTGCAAGAACGAAAATGCTAGAGAAAGGAATTAGTGGTATATAAAGGGCAGTATTACGTTCTGATTGGATAATTAGGTAATAGGGAGATGGGCTGCAGCTGGTTAACATTCAAACATGCTCCTCCTGAAATTTGTTTATTTAAACATCATTTGATTGTGCTAAAGTGGAACTATTGCTAGTACATTTTAGGTACACTTGCATTTTAGGTACATTTTGCATTTAAAGGCCAATATTACACAATCCTCATTAAAAGTGGCATTAAGATGCATTTTAGGCTTGTTAATAAGAAATATGTATTGTGCACAAGTAATACTCCAAATAAAGTTTTATATATATATGTTTGTGTCATGATCCAGAGACGGTAAGACATGCGGAATCATTTGCAAGCTTTTATTTACAGTTCAATACAGTCAATACAGGCAAGGTCAACAACGGCAATCAGGAACATTGGAGGCAAAGACAAGAGAGTAATCCGAGAGAGAGAGCGTAGGTCGTCAACGGTAAATCCAGATACAGTACATACAAGAACACGAATGGGCTTACAAGGGTGGCACGAAACACACACAATGATGAGCAGGGAACTCTGGGAATTCTGGGGTATTTATACAGGGGGGAAATGGAGAACATATTCCATAGTAACATATTAGTTACTATGGAGACACATGAGGAGGGAGGAGAACACAATGGTTACTAAGACAACACATGAGGGAGGTGGAGACAGAGTACACAGATAATTAGACCATGAGGAAACAGACATGAAACACAAGGAAAGAGTCTAAGGCTGGAGTGCCATATGCAGTCTTTACTGGCAACTCCAGCTGGGCGTAACATAACAACATAACATAACAACAAAATTATACAGTATACAATAATTAATGTCCTAAACATGTAAAGCTGGTGAAATGAAAGAAGCTCATCCCAACACTACAATAACGCTCCTTTCAGATCCAGTACTCATTAATGAGTATGAACGGCACTGCGTGAGAGGATACCATTATTCCTGCGGGCACTGGAGAGAGTAAACAGAATCATTTCAGGAACAGGAAAGTGTCGGTACAATGAGCAGCACTTCCTGTGAGGAGGGACGCACACGTCAGATCCAGACCGTCATGATCTCACGCTCAGCTCACAGAGTTTTGTTGTGTTTCTACGGCTTTGAGATGAATGACATTCATCTGCATGTTACAGTTTTTTCCAGACGCTAGGACACATTTCTCAATACTTAGGTCACTTTTGCAGAACTCTTCACACAGTGAGCACAACAGAAGTCTA
>JAUCMU010000053.1:12244929-12260127 GCA_032275025.1 Enteromius treurensis | reverse complement strand
TCTCTCTCACGCGGTTTAAAATCATCAAATAGCCTGTGATAAGTACAGAGATCCTCTCTCTTGCCCCCACCCACCCACCCATACATGATAATACCATGTATCGGCGATCTCACAGGCTGGCAATATGACGATATGAAAAATGACCTTAATCATTAAGGTGCTGTTTTTGACTGTCAAAACATTTTTTTAGTGCTTCAGTAGTTAATTTTAAGTAGCTCTGCTATGTGACAATTTATTTAAAAATAATTGATACAAATAGATATGAATATCACATGTTATCTCTCACTGTAAAGCATGTAATGTTTGTATATTAATTATAAACGGACTAGCAAAACTATTGAAAAGGGTATTAAAATGGAGTATTGAAACCAATATACACTTACCAAAGATATAAACTACTCACTTAAAATGTACAAATATTGCTCTACTATTACTAGATTTTATACTATTCTATACCTACCTTATCGATAGATTTCTAAGATTTCAATATATCCACTGCCTAATACTTAATTTTAACATTTTTGATAGGATGTGCCATATCTGGATGTTGCTCCTTACATGCCAGAATACTACAAACCCCAGAATCTGTTGGATTTTGAGGAGAGGTTGCCGAGCTCTGATAGCCTGTCTCTGCACTCTTTCACGTCCCTCACCTCCACTAACCTTGAGTGGGACGACAGCGCTATTGCCCCATCCAGTGAAGGTGAGCTGCTTGGATTAATCCTCCGTTTCTCTCTGTCTGTTATTATTCCAGCTTCTGTTTCTTTTTTTCCACACTTTTTTTTCTTTTTTTTTCTTTCAAATTGGCATATTTAACGGGATATAATGGCTTGGCTTGTTTCCACTGAGCGGTACCTAGCACAGACAAGGTATGGTAGCGCTAAACTTACTGCAGAGCTTAATTGGTTGACTAGAATTGTTACACTTGTGAATTACAAATGGATGAAGCTTCTCCTTCCCTCGTTCCACTCTGCTGTGTTGGGCTGATTTATGTCAGTGTGTGCAAACACAAAAAAACCCAGGTGTCTTTTATAATTCTATATTTTCACACAGACAATAGCTGTTATTCAGTATGCATTCTTGTGGACTTGTGAAACCCAAAAAAAACATGTTTCAAAATATCACTGTTATTGTGTCACAACAAGAATGTAGTTTAAAACTCAAATCTTGAAAAAAAAAAAAAAAAAACTTTGGATTTCGGAGCTCCAAGCAATCACCGGGCGTTAAGTGCTCATGTATCCGCATCTACTCCTTCCGACATGCTGGCTCTGATGTCTCCGTAGTGATTAAGCATGAGATACAATTCGATTTGGTTATTTTTAATGAATCTATTATTCGTTCCTGGTCACATCGTTTTGCCTGAGCACACAGTTATGTTTAACTTTATATATTTATTTTGAACTATACCGTAGTACAACGCTGACTCTGCAGGATATGTTTGACTTAATTGTCTCTTTTACTTTAATGATGGCTATTACTGTTCATTAAAACTGCCAAAAAAAAGAGGCGGAGTTGTACTTTTTGTCGCGCTTTACTGGTGATTGTTACTTTCCTGCATACCGTATCATAATGTACTGACCCTTCGGTAGAAATGAGTCATAACTGATTTTTCTGTATGATTGTTTATTTAAAAGATTAGGGCACTAAGTGTTCAAAAATGTCAATGACCTTACATGATCACACATCAATGCTTTCATTTCATTCAGTGACACAACATTTCACCGCTCATTATGTCGCAATGTCCCGTTTGGTTATCAGTATGTATTAGTTCCTCATATGCCAAGCTTCACATTCACTTTGTATCTCTTTCAGTTTCTGTTCTTTTTTCATTCACTTCATCATTCTTTTCTGCCTATTGATGATCTTATTTCTCCTTTTTTTAGATTATGATTTTGGTGACATCTTCCCTGTGTTGCAGTCATTGCCAAGTGCAGACTGGGAAGGTGGGATATGGTTATTTTCCCCCTCCCCAATCTAACATTCGCAACTGCATCCAATCCATCGATACAAACCTACTAACCAGCATCGCATGGCCGTTTTACTCAGCGCATGTTTGTTCTCATGCACAGAAGCTGTTATAGGCAGTGTGCTTGAATGAATTCATAGATGGGTTACTGGTAAATATGGTCTCTGTATTCGACTGAACCGTACCAAACCCTTTGCTTCTGCGGGGTTTACATGGGATGATACAGAAACTTGCTGTTTGTTGTCTGATTGTGTTTCCTGCAATGCTCCTGCGGTGGTGTGGCTGCTGGTTTGCATGTTTGCCGCTTTCAAAGCTTACGTTCAGTGGCAACTTAAGGTTTTTGAAGTATAGACATAATTTTTGCTTGAATGATATTGAAGCATTTTTTTTGTAGGGCTGACAAAGTCATGTGATGATAACAGTCGGACTGTTTTCAGAACTGCAGTGTTGTCACTACTTAAAACCTGCTTAAAAATTTGATGTCACTCACATTTATTTAAAATATTTTTATCAGCACGTAAGCATATGATTAATAGATACAGATAGTCATAATGCTATGAAAGGTTTCTTTTTAAAATAACTTTGTTCATCAAAGAATATTTAAAAATGTTAAGCAGCACAACTGTTTTTAACATTGACAATAAATTAGTTTGAAATATATTAAAATGGAAAACAGGAAATTGTTGTAATATTGCAGTTTTAAGTAATGTATAAACTGATGTTCACATTTTTTAGTGGCAAATGTGAGGAAATTTCCCTGTTTAAAAACATTTAAATGCATAAAAGAATGAAATGGAAGTTGCTAAAAAGCTAAGCGGGTATTTCAAAACTGCTTATGATTGTTGTATGTCTCTGCATGTGCTTAATACTTCTATAGTGAGCTCCTGATACCTGCATGTCTAAGGAGTTTTTCCTTCTTGCTCTCGTTTTCTGACAGAGGGAGACTTGACCGATCCAGTCAGTGGTCCCCGCTCCTCTGGCTCAGACCCTCAGACTGTTGTCAGTGACTGTGTTGTAGTGAGGGCCTCTGCAGGTACCATTAGAACCACATCTCTGTCACGAAGCCCTACATTTCGGCGCAATCACTTCAGCGAGGACTCCGACACTAACACTTCAACTGACGTCACCCCAGTGCACATGGCTAGCCGTCATGCTTCAACAACAGGAGAGGATTCTGAGATCACCAACACTGAGCTGGAGGTCATTAGGTGTGTCTTGGGCAGTAGATCTAATGCTGTAGGATTGTAGTAGCATATCAGTCATTCAATTTTAGTTGAAATGATGAAGTGTGTAATTTTGTGTGTGTGTTACAATAGTTCTCTTTCGGTTTGTAGGTAACCTTCTCAAAGCCTGGCATAAAAAAAAAAACGGCAACTTTTGAGCGGTTTAAAATGTCTGTTTGCAGTGTGAGCTTGTCTAAACCAATTAGATCTGTAATACTTGGGGGAGGAAAAAAACATCTGTTAGCGTTCCCATCTTTATGGCAGTTACTCAACTACAGCTTCCTGGAGGAAGTCCAGTTTATGATTTAAGAGCCCTCCAAAACAAAACATCTTTAAATGAAGTTTGTTTACAATTTTGTAGTTTGCCCAAATAAATGTATTTAAACTGTCCATCAATAAAAAAAAAATTAGTACTATTTGGTACCGCTAATGGCACTTAAATGACCTACTTGACCTTCCTGCTACACTTAAATATAATGTTCTTGTTGATTATTTTACAATGACATAATGCTAAATAGTTTAAAGATTTGATAGATTAATTAATTTTTCTGTTTGGTTTGTGCTGCAGAATGGCAAGGCGCAGAAGGCCTGGTAAGAAACGGCGGGGAAGAGGATCGACAGACTCTGTGAGCAGCGAACAGAATGTCATCTCTTCAGACACGGCTGACACTGAGGAATGCCTTCAGATTGTAGTTGAGAGAGACATTGTAGTCGATAAAATTAACATGGACAGTCAGGGTCCTGTGGAGGGCTCTAATGGTCCTGGCTCAGAGTCTGTGAGAAATGGGAGACCTGAAGGAGAAGATGAAGGCCCGGAGGCAGGGCTGAGGCTTCCCGAAATGTCGGATACTTCTATGGATAGTGTGGGTGAACCGCTACGTGATGTCATGGATAGGCTGAACGGTTCCCTGGATGGGGAGCCCTGGCAACGGAGAGAAGGCGAGGAGGGAGAGGATGGTACTTGCACTAGTCACAATGGACCCCACTATCAGCGGCCCTTTCGAGAGGACTCGGGCGGTGAACCTCCAGACCCAAGTCGTAGCTTCCTGCAGGCCCCCCTGCCACCTGCGGATTTCTACTGCTTTACCTCCCAGAGTCCAGACCCTGCTTCCTCGTGTGGTGGGCACAATGACTCTGCAAGGAATGGCGAGTCGCAGGATGTTCCTGTTGGCGATGAAGATGAGGGAGAAGCAGAGACACCAGCTACAGGACAGGATCCCTCCATCCTCGTAGAGACGTCAGCTGAGGAGGAACTGAGTAAAGAGGAAGAAAAGCAGCAGGAGGAGGGAAAAGACAATGCAGTACAGAGCTCCCATGCTGCAGAGTTTAAGTGAGATCGTAAACCGATTGTAATCAAGTGACTAATTCTAGCCCTATTGACACAATATGTGATTTATTATTAGGTTGAGGTATCAGATTTTTGTTTGTTTTGTAGGGTGGATAACAATCATCTACTGCTGCTCATGATTCACGTTTTCAGGGAGAATGAAGAACAGCTCCTTAAGGTGAAACTGTTTGATTTAACATCACTGAAAAGATAACTTTTTTTATTTACATTTTTGTCTATGCTGCAGCGTACAGGTACCAACCCCCTATTTACTAATTTATAGTACAATTCTTTTCTTTTTTCTTTTTTCTTATTCAATCACTCAAACCACATTCAGAGGTGATCAGAAGTGACTACATAACTGATGTATTCCTAGTAACAACACTGAAAGTCTACCTAATATGCCAAAACAAATGCTATACTTGTTTTATACAGTATTTTATCTTTTTAAAAGTGCCAGAGCCTCACTGACGGTACATTTATTTGATCCAAAACACAATAAAAACAGTAATATTGTGAAATATGTGTTAGATTTTAAAATACATTAAAATATACTAAATTTATTTAAAATTGTAATTTATTCCTGTGATGCAGTTACACAGTCTTCATTGTCACACGATTTTCTAGAAACCATTCTAACATACTGATTGTTGCCCAAGAAGCATCTCTTCTTATTATTAATGTTAAAAACGGTTTTACTGCTGAAGATTTTTTTGGAAACTGTAATACTTTTATGTATATACTTAAATGTCTATACTATCATTTTTCATGATCTTAATGCATCCCATCTGGAAAAAAAAGCAGTTGTAATTACCTGTCATTAAACAGGTTGTTATTTTTGTTCTTATCAGTGCCCAATGTGAATAACACAGATATTTAAGTGAAACGTAAACCTGTATTGTGAACTAATGTAATGCTATCCTATTGATTGGTTTGATTTTGTACATTTAATTTCAGATGGTGAGAATGAGCACAGGCCACATGGAAGGAGATTTGCAGCCTCTGTATCTGCTGTTGACGGACTGCTACATTTACCTCTTGCGAAAAGGTCAGCAAATCTTCAGTGGAAGAGCAGGACTTTGTTTATACATCTTGTTTGCATTATTTGTTGTGTCCCATTGATTTTCAGGGGCAGCGGAGAAGCCTTATAGTGTTGAGGAGGCGGTGTCTTATAACGAGCTGGACTACATCTCTGTGAGTAAACACCCTGAAGCATAAATGATCAGTTTGACATGCTGCAGAAAGATTAGAGCCCTTGTTTGTGCCTTAGGTTGGACTGCACCAGCAGACTATCACTCTGGTGTGCACTAACCGAAGACGGCAGTTCCTTTTGGACACAGCCGACTCATCTCTGACTGTGTGCGTTTTCTAATTTAAAGCATATCCCCATGAGGTTGATTAGTATGCATGTCTTTGAAGAGGATCTGTTCATGTTCTCTCCTCAGCTGGTTTCTGACTGTGCTAAAGGCGGCCTTGGAAAATGGCTGTAGGGAGCCTCCCTACCCCTCTGTTCTCACTGACGCCACCATGGAGAAACTGGCTCTTTCTAAGTTTGTATGCCAAGAGACTCACTGTGAGGTAAATGGGGGAGATCTATCACCGTAAATAATTCATGAGAGTCTGGCAGACAGTGGCTCACTTTGATAATCTTGGCTCTTCATGCTGACACTTTCTGAAATGCATTTACAATTAAACCATTTATAATGATCATGCAGTTTAGACCAGTGGATCTCAACCTCAGGGCCTCAGCAAACTTCCAAGGGGGTGCAGATTGACTTAAAATGACTAATAGATAATAGTTAATGCAATTGATTTTAAATATTTTTAGACTATATACTATAGAATTATATAAAAAGAATTTTGTAACTGACGTAGAAGAAGAAGAAAAAAACATTCAACATGCATTCTCAAGAAAGTCCCAGAGTTGGCACCAAATATGCCAATTGTATTCTTATACAATTTATTAACCCTTTAATGCATTAATTATCTGAAGATTTTAAGTAAAACCAACCCATCTTCGAAAGAAATATATTTTTAAAGTAATTATTCCATTAAATGGTAAATTAAATATACATGCTAGGATATACATCATATTTAGTCATTTTGTTGACTTTTATTCAAAGCCACATACAAATGAGGGCAATAGAAGCAATCAAAACCAAAGAAAGTACATTTGATTAGTCTAACACAGTACACAGAGCAAGTTTTTTAATATATATAAATATTATATATTAGGGATGTAACGGTTTTCGGTTCTTTATCGAACCGTTCAGTTTGCCCTGTTCGGTTCGGTACACCCACGTGAACCGCGATATTCCGGTACTTAGTCTACTTTACACGTTAAACTTATCTTTTAATTAAAATGGGCATTTTCTGTGTATTAAGCGCATAGACAATCAGGCGATGGTCAGAAATCCTCAAGACTAGTGAAGGGTCGTTCTTGAACGATTCGTTCATTTTGAACAATTGAACAAAAAATTTCATTTAAATTTACACTGATAAAAGTGAATCTTTTCCCATATGTTTAACCTAATTTTTTACATTTTGTGGGCATTTTTACCTATAAAGGCATTTTTTTCTAAAATAATCCATTATAAGTTGAATACTTACATTTAATCAGTTGCATTAGAATAATAAGACATTTGAGCTGTTACCAAGCAAATTAAATCAACCGAGAGATCTGAAGTGGCATTTAGATGCATTTACACACTGTTTAATGCATGAAATGAATGCGTTTAACTGCAATTACAAATGTATAAGCATTGTTTTGATATGTTAAGAAAAAAAAACAAAAAACAGAAAAATCTAAATGTGAAATTAAAACCATTGCGATTGCAACTGAAATGAGTCATTCAAACGGTTGATTCATTTAGGAACGAGACAGCTTCATGTTACTATGCGTTTGTTACCATTTTTGTTGGCGAAAGAGTGTAAAAACAGGTCATTTGGTGTCTAAAACGTAAGTTAAACTTATTGTTTATAGAGCTGTTCGAAAAAAATCTCTGATTTGTAATCATGGTCATTTTTTGGAGAATAATTGCACTCGTGTGAAGCCTTTTCTGAGACTTGAACATAGTTGTGTTGCTGTCTATGCAGGGTCAAAAAGCTTTCAGCTTTCTTTAAAAATCTCTTAACTTGTGTTCCAACGGTCTTATGGGTTTGGACTAACATGAGGTGGAATGTCAGAATTTTTGGGTGAGCTAGGCCAATCCCTTTAATGATGCTTGAACAGAATCATGTTGTGGAGTTATCCTTCAGAAAATGTAGAAATCTGGCTAATTTTGTAATTCTGCATGGTGCAGCTTGTGGTGAAGTAATTCTAAACCTCCTTTCTATATAAACAAAAGAAAACTGTGGTTGGCTCCTTATGCAAACCACATTTGATATATCAATTCAGTCAAGCTGTCAGTGGTTAGAGTTAACACGTTTAACCAAGAGAAACAAGTAGGCTGCAAGACCTTCATTCAAAGAGCTGATTTCTACCTTGAAGTCCACACTTCAGCACTCATAAATACTGCAAACGATGATGATAATGATGGCGAAACTGGAGACTGTACAAGAGTATACAGTAATATCTTTATCTTTATCCACTTTTGCCATCAACAACATGTTCTCTGCAATCATAATCACCTCGATCCTTATCCTAATCAACAGCTGTCAAACTTTAACAGCAACGATCTTCCAACAACAAGCCTCCAGGGTAAAACTCCTGGCAACTGTACAAACCTTCCGAAGTTGACCAAACAATGACTTCCATGACCGACCCATTTCCCAACACCCCATGCTCCCTGAGCAGTAACCCAGCAACAGATCCACAACACAGCTACAGATAGAGTCCCGAACACTCGGACACACTCTGTTGGTCTTCCCTTTCATTTTCCTTACTTCCGATCCTGAATGAGCCCCCTCTGAGTGTCCTCCGACTGTGAGGAGAGGTGAGAGGAAATGAGTGGAGAGCTGGAAAATGGGAATGAGGGGGAGAGAACCATTCCAACAATGAGACCCATAGAACCGCACCCCAAGTGCCTCACACCTCTGCCGAGTTTAGTTCGTCTGGAAAAACACTGGGAAAGAATGGCTAAATAAGTGGAGGTGTGGTTCTAGAACTGCATGAGCACTCATGGGAAAGATTCTGTCATCTTGACTTTGACGAGAGCTGGCATAAAGCTACCGCTAATGGTTTTAGAGTATAGCGCAGTAAATATGCTTACGTACCGCACTTTCCGGCATTATTTATTCAATGCCGCAATTTTCATCAATTGCACTTGACGTACTCATGCAAAATAGACCTTAACACACAATACCACATTGTCCTCCGCTTCCCAACACTACAAATCCACAGAGTACCAGAGCTGACAAAAACACAATCCACACCCGAGACCTTAACAAGCAGGACCCGGCCAGACAAGAACCATTCAATGAGGACTGCTCACATGGACAAGCCCGATTAACGTTCCTCTATTCAAGCCAAACAGCCTCACTGGGAACAAAAGATACAGTACTACATTTCTTCCTTTTATCTGCCGTCCTGTGAATGAAGGCTCATTTTAACTGCTCCAATCATAGTCAACACTGATCCCTGCAATTAAAATCATTGATGGGGCTCATAAATTAACTTTGTGTTAAAGACAACATGATTCACAATAAATATAACTTCCATAATGTGTAGTGCCACTGAATATCCACTATATGTAGTAAGCGAGGACTTCATTCATCATGGAGATTTGATTTAAGTGTGAGAAATAGGCTATTATATAACTGATTAATATTAGCTATTCCAGTTCTCATTATTAACTAGTTGCTTATCAGCATACCTTTTATTAATGTAACATATTATTGGCCCTTTATTAGTACTAATAAATCACATATTTTGCATTACCATATTCTAGCTAGACTACTGTATATCCCTAATCCTATCCAATTGCTAAATTTAACTACCTAAACAGCAAACTAGGAGATTCTTAAAGCAAAAGTGATTAGTTAAAGCGTTAGTTCACCTAAAAATGAAAATTCTGTCATTAATTACTCATCCATGTGTCGTTCCAAACCCATAAGACCTTCGTTCATCTTCAGAACACAAATTAAGATATTTTTGATATTATCAGAGAGCAATCTGACCATCCATATACAGCAACACAACTGAAATGATCCCAGATCCAGAAACGTACTAAAAACACCGGTTGGCTCTCTGATATCATCAAACATATCTTAATTTGTGTTCTTATGGGTTTGAAAAGAAATGAAGGTGAGTAATTAATGACAAAATTTTCATTTTTGTGTGAACTAACCCTTTAATTTGTTTGTTAAAGGAATAGTAGTATGGCACGGGTACCTAAGTAACCGGTATGTACCGAACAGAATCAAAATGCGGATTTCGGTGCCATGCCTGAATGAAAAACCCAACAAATCTATGGCGCCAAATCTATGCCATAAATAAGCGAGTGCACCACTTCCGTGAGAGGAAAACACATCTCAATGCAAAGAAACGGGAGCCTGCGAGCTCATTTCAATTGTTCTTGCGCTAGATCTTCTCTCACCTGCTTGCGCGAACATGTGTAATTTTGTCAGTCGTGGGGCGGGGCTTGCCGTTTTAGTTGTAATCTCAATTGTCATTGGTCATTCCCCTTTTTCTGTAGTCCGTATTGGATGCCTGTTATAAGAGGATTCATTCAGGTGACTTAAAACATGGCATTGGACCATATGATAGTTATTGTTTTACAAGCTTAATTTATTTATTCATTTACGATTTATAATTCTTGATTTATAATCATATCTATTACAAAGGAGATTTAAAGGCTCAGTTATCTTCCTGTCAGAACAAATAAAAAAACAACACAGAGGGATACAGAACTATTCAGTTTGCTTGGTAACATAGCCAACCAGTGGGATTGAGAACCTAAAGGTTTAACTAAAATAAACAGCGTAGCCAATAAAAAACATCCACAGGTTCACACTCGTGTCTGGACAAACTCTACACTGATTTTCTCCACTGACAATGAGCCATGAACCTTTATTGTCTCCTGCTCCATCGACTAAACATTTCCTGAGGAATTCCAACCAGGCCTGTTATTCTTGGAGATGAAACAACTGCAACAACAAGAGGGAAAGCACTTGCTAATTGATTTGCAGAGGCAAAGGGGGAGTCGGTCTAGCTAATACAAGGCAGCTTATCGTTTAGGGCTCTTGAATCGTGTCAAAGCCAAGTTACCAGCTATTACAATGAATAACATTAAACTGGGCAAACATTACCCAGTTAAACTAACTGGAAGCAAGAAACTCTCCATCCACAGTATAATGACTAGGCTTATTGTGCAGACAACACGAAGTTCTATTAGCTCAGTACAGCTCAGAACTGTAGTATTTTGAATGAGTTATCTTAATATGGTAAAAACATTAATTTACCAACCCTAAAACACATCAAACTAAACTGATACTAAACCAAGCAAATCAACCCCAGCTCATTAAGATGCTAAATAATTACTCCGAATCAATTCCATAAGCGAAGTGAGCACATTTTATTCAATTAGCCTAATGAACCATGTGCAATAAACATTAGAATATAAAAGCCTCAGAAATCAGCTACGCAAAAGTCACCCAGAAACAGAAACTATTTTCAACTGTATTGGTCTACCACCAGTATTTTTCCAGTTTCCCATACAACAATACTATGGAATATTTAAACGGGAATTTTGGACTTCTTTTATTGAGCATTTGGGAGATTTCTTCCCCCGTTTTTCTATTAAACATACAAGGAGATATTTTGCAGAACGATCAAGCTGCTCTTTTCCATATGACTGTCAATGTCCATAAATCACAAAAAAGCATGAAAATACTCTTATGATTCAGGAACTGCATGTTCTGAAGCAATACAATAGTGGAAGAGCACAATACTTACCAGCTTACTCAAAAACATCCCAAATATGGGCATCGCAATCACTCATAAAACATGCAAGAAGTGGGATTTTGCTGACCAGTGCCTCCATTTTTTGGATGAACTATACCAACAAACTATAAATAGGGGATTGGTTTTAATCCTGGACTGAAATCCTTTACCATATGGCATATCGTTAGGGCATCACAACATTATTAGCACCTCGCTAATGCCAAAAGCCTACAGGGCTGTTTAAGAGTATTAGTTTAATCTTAAAATGCATATAGCCAGATTAGCCAACCATCCACACAACAGTCAAACAACGATCTCCTGCCTTTTCACCATTTTAGTTTGGAACATAGCCCAAATATCATAACGGCCCAATGTAATCCAAAGCCAACTGATAATGACCTCCTTAAAAGCAGGCCTGTGAACCAACCAACCAACATAAAAAAAAGAGAAACACATGTAGAAAGCATGATTTTAATTAGCCTACACTCTCTGTGAAAATACATAGGGAGAATGTATATTAGAGGTAAGCTGATATGACATTAATTACCCAATCATCATATTACCTCATACCAGCTTCAGAGGAGTTCAGAATCTAGTTGGTCGCTGCCAAGAGTTTTTCCAGCATCTTGAAAGTGCCGCTTTCACAGTACTTTGTCTCAATCAATCAATCAATACATAATTAATGGGGCGCCACATAATTCGTTAGTCAGATTAAAAGAAAATGCTCAGACTTCGCCTTCATGCAACCGTTCTCTGAGCTCCTGATCATGAATAACACCCACTATATGAATCAAACCATTTCTAGCATTCAGAAAGCTCTCTTTAATCAGCTGCCCATAATTCAAAGCATGAGGTCACCGTATATGTTGGGAAATAAGCAAAACACGTCTTTTTTTTTGCTTACGCTTTTCTATCAGAGTAAGAAACTGAGAAAATGAGAAATCCTGATACTAGGGATTCACAAAACACAATATTTGTATAATTTTTTCAATGCATGCCTGTATGCCAATTCTTTTAAAGGGGCCAAACTTGAAGGAGTTTTACCGTAACTTGTCTAGATGATAGCAATCTATAATATTAAAACAAAAAAATTAAATACAAAAAAAAAGGGATGGAATTGCTGAATCCAGTCATTAGCATTAATAATTGATAATTATTGAACATTAACAATTAATAATTGATTCACTTGAAGAAACTGTGACAGAAATATATTACTTAATGTTATGATAGTTCAACTACTAATATAATTATTAAATATTATTTTTAAAAACTATATATATTTACTAGAATTTATTTAATTTGAGCAGAAAATGTATTAAATACCAAACACAGTATTTCTAAAAAAGAAAGAAAATAATAATAAATATCTTTTTTTTTAATCAATTAATTTGAGATTTATTTATTACAATAAAAAAAAAAGAAAAACATTTAAATGGAATCCATAAAATTAATGGAAAACACAGAATGTGGTAAAAATAAAATCTGTATCTACCTCCCTATTTGACTGGTCAGTTGTTGGACTATTGGTCAATTAGTCAACTCTCATGAGATATTCTTGAACCCCATCACAGAAATTGTGGCATCTTGCCTGAAATAATTCTCTTTATTTGCGTTTTGGATCATCAAGCATCAAAGCCAGCCTTCCTGCCATGAACGGACATTTCAGCTGATTGTTTCTTCCCATTCCCCTCCATTTTATTCTCGTTTTGTCCTCTGCGTGTGGTGTCACTGGTGCCGTAGATTTGATCAGATGTAGTTGGCAAGCAAAAAGCTGCATCCCAGATTGTGACACTTAGAGCGAGAGCTAATTATAACCTCACATATGGGATATACAGCCAGAGGAAAGCAGGTGTTAACTGTATTTTCTCCTTCCCGGTGATATGGAAACAATTTTTTCAAGTTTCATACCTTAAAGTAAGATTTCAGTTTAATGCAAGGTGCATGACCAACTAGTCATTTCAAGCATGATTTCATACTTTCCCTTGGCAAATAAACCATTTTCGACAAACCAACAGAAAGAATATGGATGCAATTGAATTGTAAACTCTAGATACACAAAGTGGTCATACAAAGCAATTTTGAGAGATGTAGGTTAAATAACAGGAAACCTTCCCTCAAGATACGGCTGATGCTCAATACATCTTTACTGAAAAAAGGCTGAAAATAATCAATACACATAATGAGCAACAACCTTTACCATGAAGCTCCCTGTCCATTAATCATGCATTTTAATTCCCATCGTGCCCTTTTATCACAAAAACACACAAGTCAAGTCAGAGTACCAGAGGCCTTTTCACCAATCACACTTCATGAATCAGAAGGATGCAACCAAATTAGACAGTTGTGCCCAGAAATAATCTCATTCATGGATGCACTAAAATGATAGCGGATGATTATTTCATGCTACGGCCAACTTTTCATTTCTTTACAGTTTTTTAAATTCAAATATAAAATACATGGAAAACTGAATTAACAATTTTTACATTTACTGTACTGTAGAAAAAAAAGCATAATAATTTTCAGATTTTCTACAAAAAATAACAGTTATTAAAATTAACAAAATTAAATTAACTTAATCTAGTTAGCACTAGACGATGGCAAAGCTCATCTAAATGTAAAAATAGAGAAATATGTATGAGCTGATACAAACAAACAAATATATAAATAAAATGTTGGTATTTTTTTTGCCTTTAAGAATCATTCACCAAAAAAAAAAAAAAAAAAAAAACACAGTTTAAGAAATTATGATTAATTATGAAGTCATTAATATATATTTGGGTGTATAGCAATACATAATAAAGTGCTGTATAAATGCTTAATTCATTCATTTATATAAATATTTATAAATCAATGATAATCATAAAGATAGATAGATAGATAGGTATATAGATAGATAGACTCATGTGTCATCATAAAAATTCATGCATCTCCTTAAGAACAAAATATAATGCTAAAAGGTCAGCAGCTTGACCTCATATGACTGTGACAAAGTCCAGCGCATACAGAAACATTCCTTTTTCCTGTCAAACAGCAGTGCTAATTTCCTTTTCCTTGCATAGAGCCGACGGCCTCCCTCAGTGTATCATCTAACACAGATTCAAACCTTTCAACGCAATTTACTGTACTTTAACGCATTTCAGGTCAACTCAAACCAGATCGTTTCTTTTACAAAGCAACTAAGCGGGTAGCAATAAGGGCATGATTGACTGACAGTGTTAATAGATTGTTAAAACTAGGTCAAAGTGCATATTATTTGTGTCACAGTCTCAATGCATGCGCCACCCTGTCGCATGTGACTCATTAGATGATTTCGGTTTACATATAAACTCAAAAACCCATCTGCAAGCGGTGTCGTCGAAGTTTTATGTCAAAAGGAGGAAATACATTGAACCTTATAAAACACCTCAAACATTGCAATTTGCTTAGTTAATCGTTACTGTGCGTTCACACCGCCGCCACCGAGAGCGTCAAAATTCGCCCTGCCAACGACGCTGTACAGAGATTTTTGGACGCTCTTGACGCTCTGACGTAGATTGAATGGGGGCCGCAAATAAAACAAGCTTGTGCGGACTGACCACGCGGAGGGTATAAGTTAACCTCCTGAAATATATTGATTGTGAAAGTAAGAAATTGATCGATGGAAAGAACTTTTTTCTTTTCTTTCAATTAAAAGCCATTTGCTGCAGCTCTCTACAACACATATTTTCCGTTTAATCCAATAAGTTTTGATATGTCAGAATATTCTGCAGCAGTAACAGCTTTGCATGCTCTGGCGCTAAATTCAACTTGAAATTCCCGC
>JAUCMU010000053.1:12234448-12244829 GCA_032275025.1 Enteromius treurensis | reverse complement strand
TGTGTTAGAGAACAAATGTATGGTTAATGTTCGTATCTTTAAAATCGGTCCATCAGAAAAGCAGTTCTAGGCTATGACATATATTTTGCTCTGTTTGATTAAATAAAAGTCCTCCTATATAAAAGTGTTTTTGTGTTTTGCTTTGATACAGAGAACCGTGGATTTTCACTGGTATTGGTACCAAATACTGACATTTTGGTACCGTGACAACACTACTCTGAGGTAACGTACTTTAAATTCATACATTGTGTGTGTTTTTGAAGTACAGTATGGATGCCAAGGGGTGTGACACTGCACTGATTTCTTCAAAGAGCCTGAACTGCGTTATATATGGATATGACTGCCACATAGTCCATATATCCATTTATGTGTGATTACCTAAGACAATAATCCATTTCAGGCTATTAACTGTGGACAAGACTGCCATTAAAGTGCATACACCATTTGATGCTTTCATATTGCTTGCTGAAAAACAGATGTGCATGCAACTCTAAAGCAAATATGACTACATTATGTTTTAGGCAAGAATGCATTTTGTAGTGAGAGTTCAATGATCATCTTGTGATATATCGGTTATCTGCTTAACTTTCCTCGCTTGCCACAACAATGTTTGTTATGATGCTCTTGCAATCAAGTAGCTACTGGGCTAATATGACAGCTTAATGTAATGGCAGGTACAATTAATCAGCAAATTACCAAGAGCCATGTTCTTGATACGACATTATAGCTTCAAGACACGCATTATATTAGGGATATTGCAAAAAAGCAAATTAGGCTATACACTATAAATTCGCCAAAGCTTACATGTAGTCTCAACATGTAATGTCAATGTGAAAATGATCAAAGACGCTGATTTTGAACTCAATATGGCTGCCGGAAGCTGACATAGTATTAAGGGCGTGGCCTATTTAACTGAAAAAATAACGTATAGAATTTTTACAGGCTATATGTGAACGTGTAGATGATAACTTTATTAAGCTCTATTGGTGGTTTTAAGATTAAGCTTGATTTGACTTAAAAAAAAAAAGATCACTGATGTTATTTATTGTTATTTTATTTTTTGCTTACTTTGTTGCACTTTGGTTTGGAGGACGTTAAGCGAATAAAGAAATTTGGAAATTAGATCAAACTAATTAAATACATTAATTTAAAAAAATGTATTAATATGCAATCAATAAAACAGTATAGTAGTGAGTAGACGAAAGGCAATGTAACATAGAAACTAAATAGTATTTTTAAATAATAGTCATAGATCATATTTGTGAGTCTGTGACATCTAAAAGATTGCACCCTCCTTTATTTAGATTCTAATAAAAAAAATATAATAAATAGATAATAAAAACATTGCATTTACATCAAACGACACTACAATTATTTTAAAATGCTCTTTAATAAAACCGTATTTAGCATTTTATGTCATTTTGCATATATGTCTGTTATTCAAGTAACTTACATTTCGCCCAATCAGTCTGATTCTGGGTTCCCTCCAAAATCATCTCACCCAATCAGCACATTTGTGGAATTTCGACTCATTATGAATCGAACGTGTTCGAATCAAACGTTCTGTTAAACTAGTAGTTAACTGGGATCACTGCGACTCGATCATATTCGAAGAACACGCACTGAGTTCGAACAGAACGTAAGACTTACATACTACTCGTATTTATGCATACAGTAAATAAAAAGCATAGCGTAAATGTTAAAATACCAGTAAGCTAAATTCACGGTTCTGGGTTCAGTTAGTCGCCGAGTTCTTGACTCCGGATCAAACCATTCAGACCAGTTTTGTGAATCGGTTCACTGAATAGATCCGAATACAAAAAGAGATTCTTTCACATCGCTACATTTTAAGTCATTTGCAGCCAGACAGCTTGCGTTGGCACCTTGCCTGTAAATAGGCCGTATATCATTTACAAAGATATTCATCCATCATCCGGGAGAGGGAGGCTACGCGACCCCGTTCCTCGATGTCAGTACGCCGTGGGACTTCATGCAAGCCAAAATCAGCGTGACTTCCGACAATATATTCAGAAAAAGGTAAACTGTGTCAAGCAGTGAGAATAGCAGAAATTATCCTTGAATTTACGAGACAAACATATTAAACATGACAATAGGCGAATTTATGACCGGTTATCAACATGCACGGTAAATCCGCTCACATGCGAGAAAGAATAAATCAGTGGCTTCAAATTCACTGACAGATTGCAGAATTCAAACATCACGCCGCACGAGACTCAACACCGCCCATTCATTCGGCTCCATCATAACACGTCCACCATAAATCAACCCCAAAGCGGCTCGAACTCCGAACGAAAGAGGAACTACACGTGCAGTGCTTTAAAACGACTCATTTGCAAAGAAGAAGAAGGAGAATATCAGGATTTCTTACCTGAAAGGCAGCCCGCGCTCTCGTGCGCGAGAGATGATTGAGTTGATTTAGAGCCAGCGCGAGCTGAGCTGCGGTCCTGCCTCTGGAACACGAAGCCCCGCCTCTCTTGTTACTAGGGTCCCCCATAGAGGCGATAGGATGTTGAGATAAGTCCTTCAGCTCAAGTGCGATTATTGAACGATTCGTTGTCTACTATCAGCGTTACACACCCAAATATTAAACTAAAGACGTGCATGCATGACATGCATCAGTGTGTGTATGCAAGCAGAACTTGTGTTGATCGCTAAACCTGGATCTTTAAATGTGCATAGTCAAGGAGCAGGAAGAGTAATAATAAAACCAAGATATTAAAATTCATATGTGTGTGTGAGCGAATATATAATATACAGTATAATTTGCTGTATGTATATATGTACACGCACATCCACACAGCATATGTAGAAATGTATAAATAAAAAATAAATAAATAAATATATATATATATGTATATCAAAAAGTTTACACAATATATTATTTACACAATTATCAGTCCATCTGCACAATATATATATATATATATATATATATATATATATATATATATATTATAAATTAAATAAAAAATGAATATTTTATTTAGAAGATAAAAAAGTTAAATAAATGCATAAAATGTACAATATAATGTATTCATAGAAAATGAGATGTACACACACATATACATATATACACACTATTCTTAACAAATATTTACAATATTTAATCAAACAAATAAATAAATAAGAAAGAAAGAAAAAGTGAATCTACACTCTTACTGTGGAAATAATGCAAAGAATTGTTTTAATTTCTCTTTTTATGATTTTCTCAGGATGTCCAAAAACCAGACAAATATCATTGATCTGCACTGAAATGATCACTTCAGAGATTGCTAGTATTTTTTACACATACTGTAATTACATCGAAATGGCAAGTAACACACTGATGTACAAAATTAGACTTTTTTCAAAATGTCTTTTTTTTAAGAAAGAAATAATTATATTATTATTAGTTTTGGTATTTTTTAATTGTTGTTGTTGTTTTGTAAAACAACTGCAATAATATTAGCTTTATTTATGCAACCTAATAAATCATGTTTTTACAGTGTGCAGTTTCCATTACTGAGGTTAAATATATCTGAGACAATATATATTACGTCAGCCTGAAATAATGTACATATGCAGAATATTAAACTTAACATTTGAGGGTTGCATTTACAACTGTTCAATGTAAAAACCCGGCTAGGAGTCGATTGTCTCTTTCAGAGAGATGCTCGGGTTCCGTATGTTAGTGATACTCGGAGAGAGCTGTCATCAAACATTTATAGGCCGGTCCCAGAAGACCTCACAGATGTCTGTCTGCAGTCTGTCTTGTACACAGTGTGACCTTTATTGCAGTGACCGGTCTGGGACGTTATGAAGTATGTATTGAGTATTTCTCCTGAAGCGTACAGTCATATATAAGCTCTGATTTGGTTTCAGTTGGTCTTTGTGAGAGTGTGTGTGTGTGCACATTGTAGCTCATCTGGAACTGTGGCTGTAACTGATAGTGTTGTCGTGGTGATGGAGCTTGAACTGCTGCTTGTGTACATGATGAATATGCATGCACCACTAATGAGGCTAATAGAGCAGAAAATTAGATGTATTATTAGAGGTTATGTACTGTCAAATGCAAAAAGAAAGAATTAAAAGGTGTTTGAGTAGTACTCACAAATGGACCAAAGGAAAACACCAAGACATTTTTTTGTTCCTCACTGCCTTCCAGCATTCAATATATAACACACATATGTCACTAGTAGTTTATCAGTAGATAAAGGAGATTAAAAAAAGGTCTAATTTGTTTAAATGTAAAAATAATAATTTTAAGTATCTATATATATATATATATATATATATATAAATGATAATAATAAAGTAAAAAAACAGACATTCTTAAGGCTTGTTTAATATTTATTGCCAAATTATTATAATATTTTAAAATATAATTTTTTTTAAATCATTGAAATAAATACACACCCTTATTTAATATGTATTATAACATATTTGAAATATTTAGACATTTAATTAAATGCAAAAAAATAAAATAAGTATGCACACAGACATGCACTTTAAGATTTATTGTATTAGATATCTATATAAATGAAATGTAACACATTTTGAAATTGTTTAAATCAATTATGACCTATACATACATAGAAATGCAGGCCAAAAACACATATACTGTACGTATTCCCAACATATATGCTACTAGTTAAATTTCATACGTAATAATATATATATATAAATTCTAAAAAATAAACAATTAAGTAATTTAAAATAAATAAATATATATAAATTACATGTGAAATCTAACTGTACACACACACATTATTATTATGCATTATTGTATTGCATATACATTTATATTATATTTACAGTATTTTATAATAATTGATAACAGAATGTATCTTAAATGATTAAAATTATGACGCATTTAGAAAATGTAGTCATGTACACATAGACATACTGTCAATATATAGTAGGCTACTCTGTAATTACTGCTATGTTTCTTTTGCTAAATATATTATGGATTAACCATAACAAAGGAAATGTAAATAAAAAAGCATGCATGAACAGTCATCAGCACAGTCAGCTTATCTCCATGCCCCCGTGACCTCGAAGTGTCATTTGGCAGATAAGCTTTAGTCACATAACTAACAGAATGCTAACCTCTAGTGTTCACACTAAAAACTGCAGGGTTTAAAGCTTGCCCTGTTCTTCATGTTATATAGAAATGCGTTTATGGGCCTTTTTGTCCTCTAATGGGATTTTTTTTTTTAAGCAGTATAGTCAAATACTGTAGTTTTCAGGGTGGTATTCCGAGGTCGCATTTAAAGGTGACTCTAAAACATATGATTTTCATTACATGGTGACCCATGATAATCATTAAAACCAGCTGCTGCTCAAAGTAAGGGACCCCGTTTAGAAGAAGAAAAACAGGAACTGTGAATGGTGTGTGGTTTTATACACACACACACACAACTATAAAATAACTATAATTTACCACGAAAGAAAACAGATTAACAATTTTATTGAGTCACTAAAATGGATTAACTTGAAAACTATTGGTTAAAGTTTGTTAAAATAGTTTCAAAATGGCCATTTGGGCTAATGCAGTGCTACCTTCACTCAATTAAAGTGCAGTAATTTTAAGAAAATCTGTTGCAGTGTATCACACAATCCTATTTATAAGGCAATTATTTCCTGTACAGCTGTGTAGAATCTCTAAATGACTTTCTAAGTGCTGTTTAAAAAACTTTTGTTAGCATTGAAGCACTTGTTTACTTCATGATTTTAAACATTAGAGGAAGCCTTTCCTGCTCTTAAAGGCCTTAAATATTACTCAATGTGATCATAACAGTTCTTAGAAACCATCAGGGAGGCATCACCATACTCTAGGATCATTACTTCTCTGGTTCTCTAAGGTTACTGCAATACCCCCCTTGAACTTTGACCATGAGCTAACAGTCAACAAAGGCATAAATATCAAGCATGACGTCGAAGACAGCTGTCTAGTTTGAAAGAGATACTGTAAATCACCCAATCACTAATGCAAGTCTGCACACTTTTTATCAAAACAAGTATTTAGGAAATATTTGGTGGAGTACGACTGATATTATATTTCAGAGATGTGTAATATTTGACTATTAGAAAACTGTATCCACTGCTTAAATGTTGAATATATCCTGCCACAAGAGGGCATCATTTAAATGTCTGTGTTTGTTATTCCATCAATGTCTCGAAAAGGTAGTGCTCTTTTATATTTCTGCATTTTCTTGTGTTTTTATCACCGTACACATTGTAGAGTATTAAGCATCTTCATTGTAAAATGTGTCACCTGATGTAAAAAGTGTTGGCACTAATCTTTGCTTTTTAAACGTTTCTGTTGTTTCAGACTAACCAACAGAACAGCCAATATGAATCTCACTTAAAAAAACAAACAAATTTCATTATTAACAACAACTTGACTTCAGCAGACCCCTTTCCAACAGAGTTGTATGTAACTGTAGATTATTGCACCCGGCTTGTTAAATGAGTGTTTGTAAGCTCAGTAAATTTGCTTTAGACCATTTTATTTACTGACCTAGATACATCAAAGACTGTATTCCGTCACTGGTATATCCAGTATTGACGTCTTTACATCCAAAATGCCAGAGGCATTTGAATGTGCATCATTTAAAATCCCCACTAACCTATAACCCACATCTAATATCACCATTCTCACACTGAGTAATGGAAAGTCAAACACACACACACATGATTTTGTTTTATCAGCCAAATTTTTGTTGCAATTTGCTTATCGCACTGGCCTTACTTCTCCCAGTGTTGGGTTGCTTAGGTTAAAGTGTCGTGGCTTGCGAGTTTCTATAGGAACCAGTAGCCTTGTGAGAAGGGCAGCCTTCTCTTACCACTCGAGGGTGTGTTCGAATAGCCCTTCTCCCCGCCCACAGAGCCGCTCTCTATAAAAGGCCAAGAGCCCTTCATGTGTGTCACAAAGACAAGCAGGAGAGAAAGTCTGAGCCTGTTGGTTAGAGAGTCTTGAGTGAAAACCCTGTTTAATGCAGTGCGTAGAACAAAGCTCTTTCTGAACAGACCTCCACTGGAGAAGCAGGTGCACAAGGTAAGCAGCCTTCAAAAATCTTTTGACATTTTGACTATTGCACAATTTTGTTATATAAAACCAAGTGGACCAGTATTTATAACTGCAGAACCTTTCACTTTTTGCAGTGTTTCCACTCTGAGTCCAAAAGGAATTCCAATGTGGGTGGTAGAGAAGATCCGAGTGTCCGTCGAGAGGACCAACCTGCCACTTCCCATAACGGAATACAGCTTCAAAATCGGTGACATCATGTTCGGAGACAAGTCATCCATTGACAAAGCCAAGAAAGTCTTGCTGTGTCCAAACATCATTACCCCGGACACTATTCCCGAGTTCTGCATCCCCCCCAAGATCTCAACCCCAGCGGAGGGCAAGAGTACGGAGCAGGGGTGGCCGACTCCATGTATCCGAGTGTCTCTGTGTGACAAAGGAAGTCCAAAGAAGGAGGTCGTTACCCGAGAGCTTCCCAATAACCATATAATCCAGGTGGAGAGTGTTGATGATGGGCCGTTCGACAACGGCTGCAGCGATGAGGAAACCACCAATGCTGATCCTCAAAGCCAGGCTGCGCTTTCCCTGCCCCACTTAGCCAAAGCTCAAACCTGCTACGGCTTTTGCACTTTGCTTGAAAGCCCCCACACCAGGAGAAAGGAGTCCCTTTTCCACAATGACCCCAACTCGATTGGACTCCCCTTGGCTCTTCCCCGGAGTAGATCGAGCACTTACTCCAAATCGGCTTCCCCCATGTTGCCATCTTCATCCTCCCCTTCTTCCTTCAGCCTGAACACTCTCGCTTCTAGGCTTTCTCCAAAAGGCTTTACTTTGCACCGACAGGGAACTCTAGATAGCGAGACCACTTCCTCAGCAGAGTCCTCCCCTTTCAGTTCTCCTCTCCTGAACAGGTGCCCAACAAAACCTTCTCTCCTCAAAGCACTTAACCATGAGAAACTACTCTACCGCAACCTCCGGAAGGTTGCCATGTCTAGAAACAACTCCCTATCGACAGATGAGGGTAGCTCCACGGACAACAGCCCCAATGTTATGAGGAGAGCATCCGAAGGCCTTGTTGAACCCCTCCCGTGTGGGTTCGGCTTGGCTCCTCCGGCTATCTTCCCCATGGACTTGGTTCTGCACCGGGAGAGGGTGATGAAGGAGAATCTGGTGCCTGTAGGAAGAGACGGGACCTTGCGGCTGTCGGCGGAGTACTGTCCTGAAAACCAGAGGCTGCGTGTCCGCCTCATAAGCGCGGAAGGCCTGTATGCTCTGTCAGTGGACCCTAAAAGCATTAACTGCAGCGTCAGCCTCTCTCTCATGCCTGGAAAAGTCCAGAAACAGCGGAGCACGGTCATTAGGAAGAGCCGCAATCCGATCTTTAATGAGGACTTTTTCTTTGACGGTATATCAGAGGATGATCTCTGCCAGAGGTCGCTCCGATTCAAAGTCGTTAATAAGATGTCCAGCATGAAAAGAGACTATATTTTGGGCAACTACGATCTTCCTCTCACTAGCATTGTCACGTTATAAATCCAACAATTGCTTAATTTATTTTGTTTGAGTGAGTGCATGCGTGCATTTGTACTGTATGTATTATACAAAGTGTTATTTATTGCCAAACCTGTTTATCTGCCAAAGACTTCTTTTTTTATTAAAAGACAAAAACTATATCAGTCTTGTGGTCTTTGTTTTTTATTCTCCACTGGAAGCACGATTTTAGGTATTCAGTCAACAAATAATCTTTTATTCATGATGAGAACAGCTGTGACTGAATCAAAGCACGGCAGTCTTAAAAGCTTTCGTAATGGCCTCCATTTTTCCTTGTCTCATCTTGAGCGGCTTGATTGCCACTACACTCTGAAACGTAGCCGTTTACATGTAACAAGATTTTTAAATGCAATATACAAATTCTGGAGAAATCACTAAACGGTTGCTCTTGTGGCAGGCAAATGAGGCAGCTGTTTTAACTATTAGCTTAGGCAAGATATATCCGGTAAAGTCAATCAATGGCTTCCTTTTTTTTCCCCTGATAGAGGCATCTTTTTGGGATTAAAAGTGAGGCGGATGTTAGTTAAGATTACAGTAGCAGGATCTTAACCGTACTTCGACACCGCTAAACTATTGTAAGACGTCAGTAATACCTAAATGGTGGGGCTTAGCATTCAGTGAGCTTTAATTGAATGAAGGTAAATAATAACAAGTCACATTGATTGCAAAATAACTCACCTTCTCTGATTTCCTCTAAGCATGTTGTTTCCTGCTGACCTTTGCAGGGATTATAAATACCCGGAGTAACTTGAGAAGGAGATGGCTCATTCTCATTAAACTGTTTTTTTTTTTTTTCTTTTAAACAGGCTTGCTGCCTAGGCCAATGCTTGCCAGCTAGGCAAGCATTTACAGTAGCGTAGAGCAGAAGAAAGGTTACGCTTTTCCATGAATCTAAAATCAATAACATTGATCTGAAAGATTTCTGAGTATAGACTACTGGTGAAAAACTAAATCAAGTTTTGTGATTTCCTCACATGCAGTTTGTGCTTCAAAATGGCCCACTCCATTAAAACTTTAATACAATTAGCATTCTAGTTAGCAGTCACAGAATACATCACATAAGAGAACCAGGAATAATAACTGTTTTTGTCGAACTCATCCATCTCTGATCTTTTTACTTTAGGTTCGCATAAAAAACACTCTTTCTTGCACAAAGCACTTTGATCACATAACACCCCGAAGCACATGCGTTTGACATGTGCTTCGCCGGCAGAACTGTCTTATTTATGCGTGTGCTAGAATACTTAAAACAAATCCACGTACAGCTGGCTTTGGGTTGCGTGCGCTCTTATTCATGATATCAATACGCAGAAATAGAGATATTACTGGAAATGAATGAAAGAGGGAAGTCAGGCCTCTTAACATAAACATGAGGAACGTCCATATCAATAACCATGATTATATTCATAACATGCTTTTGACAGATGGTCATGGATGACTGTTTGAAGCATTTCATTTAGGCTATCTAATGAATCTAATGAAGAGTCTTGTTTAGAAAGTGATTCATTACCAAATGTAACTCTATACATAATGAATGAATGCATATAGTTTTAGATTGTTTACTTAACTTTATATAATGAAATGTATTATTTAAAATGATTTATAAAATGCCATTTTAAATGTAGGCACCTCTTTGAATATGCCCACATGGAAAGAATCTATATGAATATATATATGCGCATATATGAAACCTATATGCAGTATATAAGCACATATATGATAATATATATGCCACATATAGGCAAAATTGAGGTGCATATATGTGCATATACAGGCCATATAGGTCTCCTGTATTGCTTC
>JAUCMU010000053.1:12223037-12234348 GCA_032275025.1 Enteromius treurensis | reverse complement strand
TATAGGCAAAATTGAGGTGCATATATGTGCATATACAGGCCATATAGGTCTCCTGTATTGCTTCTTTTAATTTTAATCATTTAAATTTAAAAGAAAAAGTCGTGGCCTAATGGATAGGGAGTTGGACTTGTAACCCAAAGGCTGGTGGTTCAAGTCCCAGGTCCAGCAGGGATTGTAGGTGATGGAAATGAATAACCATCTCTCTCTCCACCTTCAATACCATGACTGAGGTGAGGATGGGTTAAAAGTAATTTTTATATATTTTGATAATTTTACGAATATATAGGTAAACATATATACATTCATATATGTACATATAATATAGGAAAACGGCCAATTTGATATATGTCACATATATTAAAAACATATATCAAAACCTATATTTAAACATATATGTTTATATAGTTTTTTTTCCCGTGTGGGTGGTTTTAGGCATATTTTCTTAGCAATATGCTATAGATTCTATTTTCACTGTTAACATAGCAGGAGATACTGCTATTTATACTACTTATTACAAAAAGTGGAAATTATGTGCACTTTAATTGCAGTAAATTAGAAAACATTATGAAATAATAATGTATTAAGTGGGATTATAATTGAAATTATTAATTGAATGCCACCTTATTGGGACAATAAAGCCCTCCCTTAACCTACTTTTTCGATTGTTTTCTTCATTTTTATTGAAAATAGTTGCCATTCTGATGCGATATGAGTTTTGAAAAGGCAGAAAAAATAAAGTACACTGTTCATTTGATGTCCCTCTTTTGTATTTTTTTTTTTCAATCACACATTGTTGAGCGGAGTTCGTGTAAATAACCTCTGCCAACAACAGCACTCCAATTTTTTTTACAACTTTTTATTGTAAAAAATGCAAAAATCTGAAGTCTAATCACACTGAAAATTGCTAAATTAATTTGGATCCATAAAGTGGAAATGCATGTAAAATCCATTAATTTGCACCAAAGTGACACGACGATTCATACTCCTCTATAAAGACATGGTAGTTAGTTATACTATATTCACATTTTTCCAGAAAGTCCAGACTTAATCTATGGGGAAAAGAGTGAGAGGGCTGATGGTTGCCAGGCAACTCCTTTCAGCACGGTTAGCCCCGACGTCTTGCCACGTCGAGCTCTGCACAGTTAGGAACTGTCAACAGCAATCACTGCTATTTGTTTGGCCTTCCAGATGAATTAACTGTTCTTTTCTGTCCCCGTTCTACAGCGCAGAGCAGTTTTTGATTATTGTTCAGTAGTATTGTTATTATGTCCTCAAATCCAATTAAATTAAGCATTTGATTTATGAGCAATCAGCCTGGTTGAGTACATCTGCTTTGGCATCAATCAAAGTAGATTGCGTTACCCAGACGCTTATTTTATGCATAGTTTCTCTATTTGAAACAGGATAAAAACATGGGTTTGGTCACATTATTTGCTAAATACATCCACTGAATGTGTCTCTGCTTTGGCTTTCAAAAGTAAATTAAATTTATTAATGTCTCTTTGCTTGTATTTCCATTTAGCTAAGAGGCCCAAAGTACAGTTTTTACCTCAGCAGCCTGTTTATTAATAGTCTGGGTGGTTGTTTTTAGATAAAGCAGACAGGACCATAAACTTATTTTCAGGAGTGATATGCATTGCTTTCAGCAGTGCTGATGTATCATTAAGAGCATCTGTTGCTATTTTAGGTTAGTGATGTCTGTGGTTAAATATTAAGCTAAAAGCTCTTAGTCTGGCTCTGGGGATGGGCTCTATAAAAAAAAGGGCTAAGAAATGTGCAATGAAAATGCAAACTAAGACAAATATTAAAACATTTTCTCTGTCGTTAGTTTTAAAGTAAAAATTAATTGCATAGTGTAAAAGTGTATATAATTTACAGCTGCCATATTTAATGTGTTTTAATCTCTGATGACATCAAACAAAACCTTTATTTGATTATACAGTTCCTTGTGTAATCATCCTTTTGTAGGTTTAGAGTGTAGGTTTTACTGAACGAGGCAAATTAGCTCAAGAGCGAAGTTCCATAACAGCGCTGATGGGTGTGGAAATTTCTGCAGGTTATTTACTGACAACTCACAAATTAAAGAACATAAACAAATGCAACATCTCATTTACATATCGACCAGTGCAATATACAGAGCGCATTTGGAAATAAGCAGATTAGTCAATGCTCAAAATAGTTTAATACATGCTTTTTTGGGCGTTAAAATAATTGCGCAAATGCCAGTAATTTGACGAGCGCAAACGTTAGTAAATTGCATTGCGAAAGGGAAACTCCTGCTAATGCATATTGAATAAGGATAGGCGCAAAAATAACTTCCTATGTCTTTTCAGCACTAATTCTTCACTGTGTTATGTACTGTAAATCCTGACAGTACTGTTTTAATGGCAAAAGATGGTTTGTGCTGTTAATAAATGTATATAAATTTACAGATTGCATACATTTATGTGACTTTTCTATGGGTTTTTGAAAATTCCCTAATATGTCAAGGTTTTGGAACTTAAACTTTGGCATTTAACACATGGACATTCAACCCCAGGCCATCCATGTGGAGTTTTTTTTTTTTTTATCAGAATAGATTTTGGAGACATTTAGCATTTTCTGTATCACTTGCTGACCAATGTAGTGAATGGGTGCTGTCAGAATGAGAGTCCAAACAGCTGATAAAAACATCACAGTAATCAACAAGTCCATCCCTTGTCCTTTCACATTAAAACCCAGAACTGTTTTAGACTCTAATAAACAGTGCTTGATCTGTGCGTATTTCTCTCCTGATTCAGATGACTCTTTTTCAATAGAGAAAGCAATAGTATTGGTTCAGGACTAATTTTAAGCTATAAAAGTGCCTCATGATGAATTTATTATAAGCACATATTTTCCCATCACAAGATTTAAATGGATTACTTGTAGATCGGGTTTTTATCAGCTGTTTGGACTATCGTACTGACGGCACTAATTCACTGCAGAGCATTTATAATATATAGCATCTATAAGCATTTACTGCTTTTTTACACAAATACATGTAAAAAAAAATGCAATAATTTACTCACCTTCATATTGGTCCAATATCACATGGACTGAACTCACAGCACTTTTGCAAATACAGTATTTGGGAATTTGTTTTGACATATTCTTTACTTTGTCATTATAATGTCTATTTGGTCTTCGTAATTGACTCCATTTTTAATATATTGTACTTTTATCTAACAAAACCATTATCTAGAAGAAACATGAACAGCAATAAACCCCTTTAGGGTGAGGCAAAACCACATTATGACGATCCTGTGAGAAGCCCCCTCTTGTGTTGTCTGTTAGTGACGTACATGTAACCTCCTTCTAGTGCACACATAAAGGGAAAGACCACTGTGCTGTTGTGTTTATTGTTTAGGAGCTTGTTGTTATGGGTTTTCTCAGTCTGGGTTACCGTCAGCATTGACACTGCCGCCCACATTGCACATATCTGAACAATGTTTATGGCTTAACAGGCCATTGCAATAGAGCCTGCGTAGGTGCAGATATAGCGGCCATCTTTGTATTCCATGTTAGTTCATCTCATTTGTGTTATAAATGGGGTTTTAGAGGTGGTTCCCACTGCCTGTCGGTGGCTGATCGTTTACCAGATTTTGCCAAGTGCAAGATGTCCCTGGGTCAACATCTTTGTTGACCCTGGGACAACACTGTGATTAGCCAATCAGATTTGAAGAAACAGTTTACAGTTTTTGTGAGGTTTAGGCTTAAAATTAATATTTGGTGCTTGTACATCAGTGTCAGTCATCTATCATTTCCTCTGATTTTAGGCATTACTCGTACTGTAGGTGTAGAGATATGGTCAATACTATAGTTTTGCATTAAAATGTTGTCCCAGGGTCAACAAAGTATGTTGACATAGGGACACATAGTACTTGGCAAAATCCGGACGTGCGTGGCTGACTGCCGCGTTTGATTACCTTTGCTGCTCAAAATTGTTCCTTGATTTTCCCAGGACTTTTCCAGCCATTTAAGAACTTAAAGAGAGTATGTTTACAAGGCATTTATAGCGGATATAAAATTTATATTGGCTATAAAAAGATTTTATTAATTTCTATTACTTTTTGAGGCTTGGAAGTAACACTTTCGAAATTCTCAAGTTTTCATTGTTCATACCTGATCTGACCCTTATTTATTAATGTAGTCAAGTTCATGTTAAATTGATAATTTTTTTATATATATAATAATATTATGTAATTTGGCATAATAATGATATATTATATTATTAGACATAATAGTGGTATCATTTATATTGCTGCATAAAGGACTTTTATATTGCATTATTTTCTGACATTATTATAATATATTATTATATTATATTCTTTCTATAAGGCACAAGGATATATTTAGTCAAAATAAGTACTTATATATTTCTAACTAATAATTAAAAAATTAAGAACTAACTTTGCCACATGAATAACTTCTATGTTACAGCCCATTGTTATATTATTTTATATTATATTATACTATTAGACATGTTATATTTAATCTTATTAAATATTAATTTGTATATCCTTAAATGTACAATTTATATTGCTACATAAAGCACTTTTATATTGTATTATTTTATGATATTATATTTTTTGATTTTGTACACATTTGTCATATGCACAGAACGTGTTCAGCGTTTCAGCAGTAATGTTTGAAGAACCTGTGTTGTATGTTGTAATGTTGCATTGTGTCATTCAGACATTTCTGGAGCTTGCTGGATTTGTATGAATATGTGTCAATTGGTCATCTTTTCTGGACAGGAAGGTGGATCCTCACTGGTGTCCAGCGAGTGAGCCGTTGCTTGGTTACGCAGGTGAATCTCTATGTTCCTAGGACAGAGAGGAATATTACATGCTAATTAACCAATAAAACATCATAAAGGATTCACCAAGCACTGGCCTCTAAAGAAAACATATTTCATAGTTGCACAATAGAGGAAATCCAGGTACTTTTTATTTTAAATGTCATTATAGATTAACAAAAAATTAACTAGCTAATCATTCATGCTAAATGACATCAAAAAGGGGTGTTGCTATGTGGTTACTAAGGTGTTCTGTATGCTGCAATGCAAATTCTAGTGTGTCGCTACAACATTTCTCCTCAAAAGACTGTATAATGCGATGCATCAACAAAAACAGTGTGGCATGAGTTACATAAGTTTATACTCGCTGAGCTAGTCAGCTAGCTTCACCAGCTAAAGCAAACATGTTGTAATCTTTTAGTGCCAGGCACAGCGCTAGATAACTCTAAGTGCCTGATTTAGGGAGCCAGGTTTTGAATGGTCCTCTCCTCGGAGATGGCATACCTGGCTGGAATGTTCTGTCTGGCTAGTCACGCTATATCAAGGAATTAAAAGGCAAGAACATCCAGAACTATCACATGTTTCCACACAAAGTACTCAACTCATTGTCATGACAGAAAAGAACATGTTGCCATTACGTCAGTACCGTTACAGTTTCAGCTTTCTCTTGTTTTTCCAGAAAGAATAGGATGTAGTGTGTGAGCTAATGCTAACAACAGGAAAACGTGAGCCTTATCTGAACCCCGACAGGAGAAAGTCGTATGTGGTTCTGAGATGGATGTTGAACAGTTGAACAACCGTGATGTCTACATGATGATTTAATGCATAGCAACACATCCTTTTTATGAAAACAAAACGATTGGCTTGTCACTTGTCCACCTCATTAATAGATGGACATATTGTGTGGACATATTTTCATCATAGGCCGGTTATTAGCTATCGGTTATCCGTGAGAGCAGTGTTTATTGTGTCCGACATCACTGTCAGTTGCATCTGGCTGTATTTGCACTCTACGAGAGTCAACATTGACTGCAGCTGACAACTGGCAAATTTACTTCCCGTTCACTGTAATAGCTATGACATCATGCTGTTGGCGATATAGCTTACTGTTATTTAGGACCAGATCATGATAACGAATATCGAATGGCGCATTTTGTTGCAAGGAGTGAAAGTTTGAGATGCCACTTTATTTGCATGTTTAATGAATAGTGGTTTTGCCTAAATAAACTTTTGGACTAATACTTACTTAAGTAAATAAAGTTAAAACAGTCATTTACGGTAAAGACGTGTGTTTGTTTATCTTCGTTGGCTTCCTTCCATGCGGTTTCAACAACAATGGAGGTGATGCAAGCACTCTTTCCTTATCTTCTGTTTGTGTTTTGACAGACTCTTGGCTTGGCTAGTTTATGTTTGAGGTTGCTTTATTTGTCTTGATTGCGCTGGAGAGATTAATTGAGAACTTCGTTAAGTCTTGTGACATGGTGAAGTCACAGTTAAGTTTACTTTCATTTCTCCTGACAAAAGAGAAGGCCGTGAAAAAACTAATGAAATGTGGTTTTGTGAGGGTTTTTAGCACAGCATTGGGATGTACTGTGCACTGAGGTTGTTAAGGTGTTTTCAGCACAATACATTGCAGTCGCTAGGGCACTGATATGCAGCTGTTAAGTTTTTGTATGTGCGTCTTTTAGGGCTTTGTTCAGTTATAAGATGATTATAAGGCCGTTTTTGGCACATTGGGGTGTTCTGAGTGGTTGCTGAGGTGTTTTGTTTTGGAAGTTTTTTAGAATAATGCTGTGAAGTTGTTAAGATTTTAAACACATGGCTTTGCAAATGTCCCGTCCAATCACTTAGAACAGTGGTTCCCAACCATGTTCTTGGAGGCCTCCCAATACTGCACATTTTACATCTCTCCTTTGTCTGACACCCATTTCATCTCTTGGAGTCTGTACTAAGGAGATTCATCACAAATTAAGATATTTTTGATGATATCAGAGTCATTTGTCCCTCCATAGACAGCAACACAAATTATACAGATCCAGAAACACAGCAAAAACCTTGTTAAAAAAGTCCATGTGACATCAGTGGATCAACTTCACATTTGCGATGCTACGAGAATACTTTTTTGCAAAAATAAAACAGAAATAATATCACTTACTCTTCTCCCGTGACTTACTTCTTCTGTCATGATCAACGCGCCACATACACGCAACTGACGTTGATGTAATTGACGGGTGAAAGCACGCACATGTGAATAATCTTCAGATGTTTGCGCCTAGAAGAAAGCGTACGCTTACGCAGTAATGTTCTCTACAATGGCGTAAGATGTAAGTCATAGAAGAAGAATGGTTGAATATATGATGTTATTTTTGTTTTCTTTGCACACACAAAAAAAATCTCCTATTGTCGCAAAACGGAAGTTGATGCACTGATGTCACATGGACTGTTTTACTGATGTTTTTATTACGTTTCTGGATCTGGGATCATTTCAGTTGTGTTGCTGTCTATGGAGGGACAGATGACTCTCTGATATCATCAAAAATATCTTCATTTGTGTTCTGAAGATGAATGAAGGTCTTATGAGTTTGAAGCGACACAAGGGTGAGTAATTAATGACAGAATTTGTATTTTTGGGTCAACTATCTCTTTAAAAGCTAAATCAGGTGTGTTTGATTAAGGAGACGTGGAAAACGTGCAGTGTTGAGGGGCCTCTAGGAACGTGAAACACTGACTTAGAAAAATGATATCGCATCTCTTCTTAGCAAACTGCATGATTTGAGCTGCATTCATGTCCAAACAGTGTGGGACGAGTTATACACTGAATATTTAGGGTTTGGGTTTGACCAAAACCTTTCAAGCACAGCAGCAATATAGTGATGCTTGCTGCCAACGATCAGAACAAATGCCACTAAAAATATTTATTTTCCATTACTAAAGAATTGCCATCAATGTATGCAAATCGGTACTCAGAAAACCATATAATGGGTATGATTTTTACAGTGTGAAAGAATACACTTTTTATTCTGTTGTGTATCTTCTTTTTGCATCAGAAATGTAAAAGAAAAGTTCCTTGTACTATCTTTGTAAACAGTGTTCTATGTTTACATAGTTAATGTAAGCCTGTGCTGGGAAAGGACTGCAGTGCAAACCATGGTTTTCCCCTAAACAACTGCCTGCAAAAACACCACGATCACAAGGCACCGCATGCATTGATGTAATCAGTGTACACAGTAACAATAAGCCTTTCGATTATACTCATCCTCTTCCTGCTTTTGCTAAACGTCTTTACACTATACATACACGTTCATGCTTTTTCACACACACACACACACGTTGTTTTTTGTGATTTATGGGGACTCTCCATAGGCGTAATGGTGTTAATACTGTACAGACTGTATGTGGTATTGTCCTACACTGACCCTACACCTAACCTACCCCTTATAGGAAACTGCATTTTTTTATTTAAAAAAAAAAACACCATTTAGTATGTTTTTTTAAACCTTTTGAATTATGGGGACACTGAAAATTTCCTAATGAATCACCTTCATCTTGTGATACCTATGTCATACCCATGTCATTACACAAATTTGTGTCCTCATAAACCACATAAACCTGCACACACATTTTGTGGTCTAGATTCTTCTGCTGGGACTGATTTGGATGTCTGTCAAATCCTAATAACATTTGACCTGAACGGCGAGTCTCTGTAGGCCCTGATCGCCATCAAGGGAGAACCGAGACCTCGCAATTTAACATCAATTTATTTGCCTGTCGTGTTAGCCCAGTGGTGTGTTTACAGTACATTTGGAGTTAATTGAACTTGTCGGCCTTCTGCATATAGAGTCAGTGTGTCTCAGTCATTGAGAGTAATCAGCAGGCCAGGATTATGAGCGCAGCTTCATGTTCCTGCGTCACAACATGGGAAAATGAATCGGCTCATTCATGCACAATGCCCCTTTGGGGAGTGGCTTCCACATGGCAACCTGAGCCCAGCTCTCCAACTTTCCACTGGTTCTCCGCTCCAGATACCTACTTGCATAGATGTTCTTGTACTTCCAAGAAGTCCATATAGATATCTCATCACTATACCTTTTCTAGGGTGTTCTGGGTGGTTGATTACTTTGTTATGTGGTTGCCAGGGTGTTGCTATACTATTTCTAGTGCTTTGTGCTTTTGTGGTTACATAAGGATTTTGTGTTTACGGGTGGTTGTCAAGGTGTTGCTATGCAATTGCCGAGGTGTTGCATAGGTGTTGACTTTTTTTAAGCAAATTGTTGTGCAGGTGCTATGTTGTCCTGGGTAGTTGACAGGGCATTGATATGCTGTTGCTAGGGTATTTTGAATATTTTCTATGCATTGGACTGGGAGCTGATATGCGGTTGCTTAAGGGTTTTGTATGTTTGTTTGTTTTTTTGGGTGGCTTCCATTGTGCTGCTATGCAGTTTCTAAGGTGTTTTAATGTGGCTAGGACACGGTGCGGCTATGTGTTATGTGGTTTTGGTTTCTAGATGGTTGCCAGGGTGTTGCTATGCAGTAATTCTCGGTTTTAGCACATTGCTATACAGTGGTTTTATGTGTGGTTGCTATGAAGTTGCTAAGTTGTTGCATAGGAGTTTTTAGACACATTGGTATGCAGTTGCCATCGTGTTCAGGGTGGTTGATGGGTTGATATGTAGTTGCTAAGGTGTTTTGTGGTTGGCTGGGTGGTTGCCAGGGTGTTGCTATACAGGTGCTAATATGTTCTGTGCCTTTATCACATTACTTTGAACTGCTAAGACAGATTTGTGCTTGTGAAGGTTTTTTTTGTGGTTCATAAGGTGTAAGAGGTTTTTTATTAGCACACTGCTATGCAGTTACTAAGCAGTTCTGTCCAAGGTGTTGCTAAGCATTTACTGAGGTGTTTTTTGTGGACTTCTAGATTGTCACCATGGTGACGCTATGTAGTTTCTAAAGGTATACAATGTTACAACAAAATGCTATGCAGTAGATTGGAGACTGAAATACATTTGCTAAGGTGTTTTGTATGGGGTTCTTGGGTGACTTCCAATGTGTTGCTATGCAGTTTCTAAGGTGTTTTAATGTGTTTTAGGTGTTTTTCTGGGTGGTTTCTAGATAGTTGCCAGGGCGTTACTATGCAGTAGCTAAGTTCTCTGTTTTAGCAATTTGTTATGTAGTAGATAAGACACTGATACTGTATGTGGTTGCTAATGGTTTTGTGTAGTTTATGGGTGGTTGCTAGGGTGTTGTGTAAGTTTTTTTATTTTTATTTGCCAGGGTGTTGCTTTGCAGTGTTATGTGTTGCTGCTAAGGTATGTTGTTCTAAATAACTATTAGTGTAACTGTGCAATTTATAAGGTGTTTTGTGTTGTTTTCTAGATAGCTGCCAGGGTGTCACTATGAAGTTGCTAAACAGTGCTTTAGTACATTGACTAAATTGACTTTAAATACTCTTTGTCTCAATTTGCAACTATAAATACGTTTTGCACTGATCATCAGTTACAGTTTGACATTACACTTTGCACTCTGGTAAACCTTTCATAGTCTGATTCATAGATTGGATTTTGCTTGGAGGTCACAATGTTCCTCTGTTGTGTTTATGACTTAATTACATGCTGAACACATCCTAAATCAATTGATTTTCCCAACTGTCGAAGCCGGTTTGAAGAGTTAAGCATACTCTCCTATCTCTACAGTTCTGAACTCATAAAATCTTCTTTTAGCTTGCCACTGGCATTTATTATTGCTGATGTGAAAGACTCTATGACAACTATGCTAACATCAAGTACACAAAAGAGCAATCTTAAAGGGATAGCTCATCCAAAAATGAAAATTTGCTTTAAGTTTACTCACTTTCGCCCCAGAGTCTCAGGTCACTAGGAAATATTTTGCGCAAACTGATTCTTTCAGACAGCTAATTTTGCTCATTTCAATTAACTGGTTCAATTGACTAATTTCATTTATGTTACCACACAATGATATAATTGTGTATACATTAAAGTATCCAAGAATGATTTAAAATGTGGATGTTTTACATGCACATGAAGCAAATCACCTAGTCTTCATCAGCTCACATTTTTACATAAAAAAATGAGAAACCATAAAACCTTTAATAACACCCCTTCATTCAAGTGCTCCGCTTACACATACGCTTATCAATGGCTCACTGCATGATGGTCAGGCATGTCTGAAAGTGAGTTTTAATTAAATAAGATTTGGTAGATTTGTGCTGCTCGAACCACAAACTGTTCAGGGCTGCGTTTCCCAAAAGCATCATAAGCCTAAGAAGCTCGTAAAAACGATCATACAACTGATTTTAATACAGGGTTCGTACGGTTATGAAAAACCTGGAAAAGTCATGGAATTTTAAAATGGCAATTTCCAGGCCTGGAAAAGTTTTGGAAAATGAATAAACTCAGAAAGTTTTGGAAAAGTCATGGAAATTTGTTTTTCAAAAATATCCGTGTACTTAGGGGTGGGCGATAGGGCGATTACTCC
>JAUCMU010000053.1:12191470-12201605 GCA_032275025.1 Enteromius treurensis | reverse complement strand
TTTGTTTTGCTTCGCTCTTGGATACATTAAATGATGTTTAATGTGACTTCCGCACCTCTCCGTGCCTTCTGTCTACATGCACATAACAATTATTTTGCCATTACACAAAAATCTGAACTTTTTTAATAGCTGAAACAGTATGAGCTGTTTTGGTAGAAGGACAGTGCGAGCCGGGTGGAGCTTTTAGCCTCGGACCTGGAACACAGAGGCCGAAAAAAAATTTCACTGTTGGGTCAGTATTGCGACACATCTGTAAAACCTGTCATAAATACACCTTCACTTGACCGCATCACACATACAAGGTTACCTTAGTAAGAGCGAGATGAATTAAATAAATCGCTCTACACATAGGCTAGCTACTGTATATTTTAGTCCTTTAGTATTCATTTACAAACTTGGACGCCACCGCACATGGATAATAACTGACCATGAACAGAAAATAGAGCTGACTTGCAGCATTTTTTATACATTAATGTGGATTCTTGTTTTTTTTTTTTTTTTTTGAACAATTAAATCACAATCAGTGTGAACCTGCACTGGGTAAAATATTACTGAAACTTTACCCAGTCACTGAAATGCTTATTGTATCATTATTATTTTGGTGATATAGTTGTATTTTGGGTAACTTTTTTTTTTCCAACGTGCAGATTACGTTATTTTAATACCTGAATAAAACGTTGCCCAAAAGTTGCAGTTTGGTCTGGTTTAATTTTCGTTGTAAACAAACGTGATATTTACGTTTTTTTCACAACCTAAAGAAAACGTACCAGTTAGGTATTTTTACAACGTTTTTAAAACGTTTTATTTTGGTTATATATATTTTTTTTAAAACGTACTACAACATTACCTAATTGCAACCAAAATACAAGGTTGTGAAAAGTTGTGAAAACGTTTTGTGTTTGCTAGGAACATTCAGTGGTTGAATACAGTGTGTGTTTGGGCAACGCTAAAGTAATTTAACACCTTAACTAATACAACTGTTGGTCTCTTTCTTATTTCTCCCTTTTCCCACTTTATTTTATGTGCTTTTACTAGAAAGGGAAATGCTACCACACAATTATTAATTGTGCCAAATTAAAATTTAATTACAGAATTAAATTTATTTGGAATCATTCAAGTTTCCCCTCACATCATTTCATATGATCATTATTTCTAGTATTCTCTTTTGGGCCTTACTAATCATTCAGGTACAAATAAGCCTTAAACTTTGAAAGTTTAAGTAAACTTATTCTACCTAATTTGATTTATTACCCATACAAATCAATACTATTCAGACTTAATTGCATTTCAACTTATTTATTTTGTTTTGTTATACCCTTTATATATATATATTATACTCGTTGTTGGGATTAACAACAACAGAGGCACAAAGAGGCCTCAAGACAACAGGAAGTCATAAATCGGCCCATAGCACCCTGTCGCTTACCTCTTGTAAGCAAATCCAACAGACATTGTCAAAAGACAGCTAACAACATTAACACGAAATAATAAATATTGATAATCCCAACTCAGGAAGGAGATTGTCAATATTGTGCAAATAAACAAGATAATGGTCAAAGAATCAGGACATCATTATGATTACATTGGTAAAAAAATTAAAGATTTTGTAGGACGGATCTCCATCCCCCAACTTAGGACCAGCCTGAAATTCCTGATGAGACCATTAACTCCCTAAACTTCCACGACGACTGACTTCCAGCCAATCAGCAACATCAGGAAACCCCTTTCTGCAGCGTGGACCACAGAAGGAATCCCATAGCACAAAGGCAACGCAAGTACAAACCTTCAGATTCAGGTTGAACTGGTGAATTTGATATAAATTTAACCTCATTGACGAACTCAATGCGAGAGTTAATCTTTTGGTTGATGGTTGTTCAATTTGATGCAATAGCACCTATTACTGTAAAATTGGGATTTCACACTTTCATTCTCTTAAACTTACACTTTGCATTACTTACACTTTCTCTCTTCCTGCAACTCGTACGTATGTGTGATTACGTGTGTTTAAGTGTTAGTTTAGTTTAATGCATCTTATGTTTAAAGCCGTATTTATAATTGAAAAGAGAAGTATCTTGTGTTTTGTGCTTACAAGTTAATGTCTTAAACTACCGATCTTTGTTATTGTGCTTATTAATAGTGTTTACACTATAATCTGGATTTTAATATCCAGATTAATATCCAGATTTACGGCTCATTCGGTGAATCACAGACCGACTCAGTGATCCACCATAAAACAGTGATTCTGTGAAAATTCCTTACAGAATCTTAAATGATTCTGATTTGAGTTATTTGTATTTGAGCTAATTTGCTACAATGGTGTAGAGAACGCAGGCAGGATTCAGTTAACTGCCCAGTCGGTACAGTGCTGGAATTTCTGCAGGCTAGATTTTCTACTGGGATCACCCACTTTTGAAGGTTTATGTGCCGGCAATATCAGCTTACCATGCCTCTTTGGGCGGACACACAGTTGGTAAAAAAAACCCTGGTTATACTTAAGTCTTTCTGTACCCACGAGCGGGTTACAGTCCCAAGCAGGCATGTGCACAGGTAGGGCTCAACCTGTGTCATTTTTCAGAACGGACGCTGCATTGAGGATTATGTAGCGGAGTTTATCACCTACTGTCATCTTGCTACCGTGAGCGACAAGCAGGTAGAAGCACGTTTCTATATGGGACTAGACTCTGATTTGTTATTTGACCTGCCCGATGAGGATCGGAACTGTTCCCTTTGTGATCTCATAGACTCTGTGCTTTTGTGGTGTGGTTCGTCCTTCACCGTGTAAGAGGTGGAGGAGAATGTGTCCGATCGCGGCAGTGGTAGGAGGAATCACCGGGCCGCGGGCGTCAAATCTAACCCATGGCTCGCCTCTCGCATGGCAATATGGCGGACACCGCCCTTGCGCAGAATGGCCGCCGATCGTGAGGCGCAACGCAAGATGGAGGCCGATCGCTAGGTGCAACGCGAAATGGCCGCTGATTTTGAGCCACAGCAGCGGTTCCATAACAGTCTTTAGCCACCATGGAAGTCACCCCTGTGTCTCCTGGTGTCATGAGTGCTGCGTATGAGGACAGAAAGGCCCATCCAAGGCCAAGAAGGTTAGCTTCCAGTTTATTGGACCTCCCATTACAGACTGTGGGGGTCGCGCCTTGTCCAGCCTGTCCCGATTACGGTGGCCAGATCCACCAAACCCAGTCTGTGAACCAGATCCTGTGTGGCTGGATCCGCCAGACACAGTTTGTGATCCGTTGGCGAGCCAGATTGGGTATTGCCTGAAGCGCCAGAGCCAATGGTGGTACACCGACCACTCAAGCTTCACGTTGACTGTGAGGTCACAGGGCCCGAACCTTCGGAGCCTGTGGGTGGCTCGGATGCTCCAATTGGTCCACTTATGGCTGTACCCTCTCTGGAGATTCTCCATAGCCCCCATCTGTGGCAGCACAACCCGTGGAGATAGCCGGGTCACGGTCCGGAGGGTTCAGAAGTACACAAGCACAGTCTGTTCAGTCCCGCAGTGCGTTACCCCTGTCTGTCTGGACCCAAAGGGCGCTTCCACAATCAGTCCAACCGAGAGGGGCGTGCTCGTTCTCAGTTTGGTCACGAAGGGCGTACCCACTCCCTGTGTGGTCTTGAAGGGCGTACTCACAGTCTGGTCGGTCTAGAAGGGTGTTGTCTCTGACTGGTTGGTTTTCGAGGGCGCAAAGTCAGTCTGGTGGCCTCAAGAGGGCTCTGTCGCTGTCTGGCCGAACCAGAGGGGCTCTGCCGCCATTCGCTCGGTTCCGAAAGATAGCCTCGCTGTCTGTTTCGCCCAGGTGGGCGTTCCCACCACCTGATCCACCCTGGAAGGCTTCCCCACCGACAGCTCCGCCCCGGTGGGCTTCTCCGCCACCTGCTCTGCCCCGATAGGCTTCTCCACCGCCTGCGCCGCCCCGGTGGGCTTCACTGCCGCTTGCTCCGCCCCAATTGGTGTCTCTGCTGTCTGCTCCACCCAAGTGGACTTCTTCACCGTCTGCACGGCCCTGGAAGGTACATGAACTGTCTGGTTGACTCTGGAGAGCAGGGTCATTGCCTGGTCGGCCCCGGAGGGCAGTACAATCATCTGGTCCACCCTGGAGGATTCTCAAACTGTCTGATCGGTCCTGGAGGACAAGGTCGAGGTCTGGTCAGCCTAAATGGTCATCTTCGCTGTCCCCTCTGCCCTGGAGGGCTTTACCATCGTCTGGTCCACTCAGGAGAATGTCACCGAGGTCTGCTCTGCCCAGGTGGACTTCTCCGCCATCAGCTCTGCCCTGGAGGTCGTTCCGGCCTTCTCCTCGTTTTGGGCAATCTGGAAGCTGCTCCTTAAGGGGGGGGGGTTCTGTTTGGATATATCGCTGTTTCTGTTTGGATATATCGCTGTCGACTTCTGCTTTCCCCAGATTACGCCTTTGTCTCGCCCCATGGATTGTATTTATTGTTGCCAACTATTGCATGGACTCTGACTACTCTCTTGCCTTGCCTCTGATGCTCACCATTGCTGGTAACGACCTTGTACACCTGTCTGATTTTACTCTGTGTTTTCTAATAAACAGTTTGCATTTGAACTCGAACATCTCCTCGCTCCCTGTTTGTGACAGATTGTCTTTTTATCAAATATTTAAGGCATTAAAAAGCTTATCTCTTAGAACCGCTCAAACTGTCTACAACTCCACCCCCTGAGCGCACATCAGTCACAGTTATAGAGAAGAAGCAGATAAACATATTTGTCTAGTAACGGTAAAATATCTTGTTGTTTGAATAAATGCAACGTTGTCTTTATGAAATAAACACCAGTATGTCTATAAAGTTTCATATAATGCATCACCACATCGGTGTGATGGTGACGTAATGGGATGTCGCCATTTTAATGATGGTCAAATTGTACACATTTGCTGGTCAAAAACTCGCTGTGTAACTGCATTTGAGTTTGACAAAGAAACCGATTGATCCTTGTCAGCTAGGCAAAATATATTATAAGAAATTTCTATTTTGATTTTATGGCTGTCTGCTGAATGTGCTGATGCATGTAAATTAAATGTATTAAATCATCATATTATATAGTCTATGGTCACACGCAACACGGTAGGTTAAAGTGTACGATGCTATTATACTATGTGTTTGCTGGCTAGATTTAAAAAAAATAAATAAATAATCTAGTATTGCATATTCCCCGCTCATCTTCACATATATAAACAGTTAAAGCATGGTTTACTTCTGTAATAATGTTGTATTAAATTAAAAAAATACTTGTTGTCACTGTGCATTCTATATATTTTATCATGGGGTTGGGGGGGTGCCTTTTTTTCAGTTTCAGCACATGCCCCTCAAAAGGTCTGTGCACAGCCCTGATTGCCATATTGCCTGCCCTCATGGTGGTTTTTATGTGTTGGTCAGAATGAAAATCTACCAATCACCAGAGGTTAGCATCAGGCAAAGAAGGTTAGTATGGCTCACTTACAGATTACCCTGATGTTTTTCTCAGCTGCTTGGACTCTCATTCTGACGGCACACATTCACTGATCCACTGGTGAACAAGTGATGTAATGCTACATTCCTCCAAATCTGTTCTAACCAAGAGACAAACCTGAGGATGAGGTGGCTGAACTCTTTCTCTAATGCACCACGCATAACTCCTGTAGCCCTCTATCTGAGCAAACACCTGTGACATTTACCATAAAATCCTGAACCTTCCATCTAAATCATACAAATCAGTGACATATTCACAAGCCAATACCGAAATCCATAAATTTGCTACGCGACACACTAAACATACCCGTAGCTCTTACTTTATACAATCCTATAGAAGCGGCAACAACGTGACATGAGTTATGAGCTCGTAAGACGCCACGTTGTCGTATGGAAATAAGTGTCAGACCTCAGAGGCACAAAGCTCGGCGTTATTTCATCACTTCTCGTGTATCGACGCCCTTAACTTTACCTTAAAGTGACCTTGCAAATAATTTACTCTTGTTTACACTGCAGACCGAGCGGAAGGTTCAATGAGGAGACATTTGTTTACCGGCTTGCTTCCAGAAAGCTCGTACCAACGCAGCATTGGGGCTTTGTGAGTCTCTTTTTCTTCCAGGTGCTATTTTTAGGAGACACAAAAATGCCTCCCAGCAAATATCGCATGAATATGGATGGCACGCTGTGCTGTTGAATGTGGTTTTGAGCAAAAAAGCTGCAACAAAAACACAAACATGCTTGCAGGTAATGCGTATGCGCCTTTCATAAATCCTCAACAAGAAGTCTTCCATTACAGCAATTAGGAGACACATCCTGCACGCGCTGTTTGTTGAGAAGGCAGAGTGACAGCGATACATTCGAAAGCTTCCACAAAAGGATTATGTTGTTGTTGTTTTTTTCTTCAGGATTTAGGTTCCTAACAAATCCTTACAACTAATTTGAGCAAATACATAACGTTACACAGGCACAACCAAACAGGCAGAGTCCGTATAAAAAATGTATGAAATGGTGTTTCAGATTATTTTCTTGCACTTTTATTTATTCCAGATTCGAAGCGCCGACGAACTAGTTAAAAGCCAAATCTGTCATCCGTAGGTTCTTCAAATAGGGTATGCGAAAACTCATTATTCGGTCATAATTGATGCACGCTGCTTTTAATTGAACACCGTGATGCACAACTTTGATTTATCGTATTTCAGAGTCAATTAAAAATGGCTTTGTTGTCATGCATAAATCAAAAGAACCAGGCTTTGAGTCCTGTAAAGTTCTCTGTCCTCTATGTACTTTGCGAGGCAGTGTAATTGAAGGGATGTCTATGTATATAGCTTTAAATTTGGGCCAATTTGGGGCTCGGTGAGCATGTATCTTCGAAGACAAGTTTATTTTTACGATAGTCAATTTTTCAAGTCTCCTTCGGCGTCAACTCATATCCTTGAGAAGGAGGCCAGAGAAGAGATGATTTAGTAATCAGGTCTCGGTGGACCAGTGGTCAAACTCTTCATCCTAAAAGGTGTCGTAACAGAGCTGGCCAGGAGAGGATGCTCTTGCGCTCTACATAAACGCTCGCATCATTTGCTCAGACGCAAGGATGTTCCTCTAGAATCATGCTGGGGAGATTTCTTAATTATCAGTACTAATGTATACTGATTTGTAAGGCTACCTTATTGGACATTTAAAAAAAATAAAAATAAAAATGAATGACATGACTGAGATGTGATTATGGAATCTGTAGGGGAAAATATTGTTTTAATATCTTCCTAATTTTAAGGTATTCCTAATCCATTATAATACACGTTATGTATTTTCATAAAATTTAATTCTGCTCTTTATGATGAATTTAGAGGATGTTTTTAGACTTCAAAGGCATTTTTCAGAGGTACAAGAAATTGCACTCAAAATTAAAGAGTTACAAATGTATGATATTTTAAGCAATATAATATGATTACATTTATATATATATATATATATATATATGCATTATTGCTTAGTATTACTTTAGACTTACTACCAGAAATATTGAAAATATAATAAAATGTATAGAATTATAAAATCACAAACTGTAAAATCACAAAATATTATATTACACGGAATATATATATATATTATATGTTTGTGTGTGTGTGAAAGTTAGACATTTCTGTTTTTATTAATAGAAAAAGAAGACGAAGAAAAAAAAAACCTGCAAAGTTTACTTCTTTACTTTGGCTGGGAATAAGATATCATAGTGTTGATTAGCTTCTTTGTGTGTGTGTTTTATGCGTTTTTTAAATACTTTAATATTGCAATTAATAATATCTGGTTACAAATATTTATGAGGGCATAAATATAATTATAATGTGTATCTATAATTCTGTTTATAGCATTTTGTGTGCATTAGAACACTTTTATAGTGCGTTAAATATACAGATGAATAAGATGTAGCTTATTACCTTTTTTCCCTTCTTTTTTGGTTTCATCTTTTTTTTTACCTTGTTCAAAGAATTTAGAAAAACAAAACTTAAAAAAATAATCAGTTTAGTGCTGTAGCCTTGCCAAGCCAGCTGCATAAATTAAATACATTATCATAAGCAGATAAAAGACCATGCCTTTGAATTCAATGATCTAAAGATGCTTAGATGTTGATTTAATATCCAGCTATAATGATATTTTCATCAAATCATGTGTTGTTCGTGTTGCATGTCTATAGTTTTACTACCAGCACGCATGCTGTTATTTATTGCATCAAAGAGGCTCAGTTAAATCTGAGCGACACACAGCTTGTCAAGACATCTAGTCTTCTCAGAAGCCCTGTAGTCTCCATGAGCATGAAAGGCCTCCACAAAGCCACCTCAGCGTTTCAGCGGCTAGTTATCTCACGCCATTCTCCACATATGCCTGCATTATCTCTGTCCTCTCCAGCGATGGCTGCTGGGATCTTCGCTCGACTTCTCCTCCTCTACATTCATCATCTAACTGAGATGATGCGAGGTACAGAGAGATGGCTGATCCGAAGTGACGTCCCCGACCATCCCCTCCCTGGTCGCATGACGGCGGCGATGGCCGGGCCCCACTCCTCTCGCGCTGGGCTGTTTTTGTTCACGGGAACTCATGCGGATAATTTGCTGGGATGGAGCGGAGGGCTGTCACAAGGAGTTGGCTCAAGGGGTGTGGGAAAAATAGCAGCGGCATCTTCCTATGCTCAAATGTAGCCCCTGATAATGAGCATTAAATATGAATGTCTTGGTAAGCAGCAAAAAGATTTGAGCTCTCCATCGCCAGATATTCTTTACTCATTTCTAATTTCTCTCGCTTTAGGTTTCTCCTTAGTGTCTTGGTTGAAAATTGGCAGTGTATCCCATTGACAGACCCTTTTAGATCATAGCTGAACATTTTTTGTTCTTTAAAAAAGGGGAATATTTATAAACTGGCGTTGAATTAGACGCACAAATGGGATCAGTGGTTGTGACTTACCTCATGCTGTATTCCTTACTATACTGTTCATAAAGCGTGTGTGTGCTCGTGCCTTTCCCTTCTTTTTTATTAGATAATCTACAATTTAATTGAAATGTACAAAAATGATACTAGATTTGCACTTCCAAAAGGATATGCGAGCGGCAGCAAGAATCCTGAACCTTCTTGCCAACGCTGTTTCATGACCAGTTTGTACGGATTCATATGAGTTGGCAAATTCGTACGACCTCACTGATGTGACGAGTAGGTTTGGGGGGCGGAGTAAGGTGTAAGTGATTTGTACAAGTTAGCAGCTCGTAAAATACGTACGATGTAGCAAAAATGAATTTGTATGAATTAGCCTCCTCGTAAAAAAATTACGAATTGCAGTGAGACTAGACTGGAAAAGCACTTTAGTGAGTCATTTTGAAACATCAAGACATATAAAATTGTGACATGAAACACGATTCTCTCTTCTCTGAGGTTAATATATCCATTTTAAGACAGACAGTATTATACAGCCAATGCACAAAAGGAGCTACATCTCTAATCACTAAAAGTTGTCATTTACTTCAGTTAATCGCAATCTCACAATGTCAGTGTAAAGCTGGTTCAATTTCACTGGTTAGAGTTCACCAAGAGTAAACTTTTGAATGCCCACGAAATCGCGTTTCCAGTATGACGTATTCTCATGCATATGAATAGATATCAATGTAATGTAAAGTGCAGTGTGACCGCCCCTTGTGGTCATATAAAATCTTTTGCGGTTGCATATTAAATATGAATCTGAATTTTAATTGGAGTGAGAATATTTGGCAAAATTTTGGATTTTATAAAACATTTTGGCTTTTGCCGTTTATCTAAGGTGATTTCGGAAGTTTTTTAAACATTTGTTTCTTATTTAATTGGTTCCACTACGGAAGCGTAGAGCTGCCACCCGGGTAAAAAAAAAAATCTGAGCTTCATCACGTTTGTACAATATACTTTTGTCACGCTCAGGTAATACAAACAAGGTGATTTCAATTTCAAAAAAGGGATTTATTGAACAACCAAGGAGGCAGGCATTAACAACTGCAGTCTTTCTTTTTCAGACTTGATCCAACATAAAGAGTATCGTATAAACACAAATGGCGTTGCAGGTAAGTAAACAGGTAAGTAACATAAATAGCCATACAGCATCAACAGACTGCAACAGGTGAGTAAAGCAGGTAGGGAATTCCTCTTT
>JAUCMU010000053.1:12181325-12191370 GCA_032275025.1 Enteromius treurensis | reverse complement strand
GATGGGTCTGGAGTACTGACTGCTGGATTTATTGAAGGAAGTGTAAGGGATGTGATGACCAGATCATCATCTTCAAGCATTACAGTGTCATCAAGATGACAAGCTAGAGGTTCTCAAAGGTAGGGGCCAATCATTACCTCTGATATGTCCGATGCATCTTGATCGGCATCCGTAAAATCGGATGACAAGATCACAATTGTTTGAGAAGCTTCCATGGCTTCTTGATGTGGATCAGTCAGTTGTGCTGAGGTGTTCACCTGCATTTCCCCACTGACATCTTCATCATCATCATCCTCATCATTGGATATTTTTTTAGTGCACAAGTAAAATCGCAGCATTCCCATTTTAAGTGCAGAGTATAGTTCTCCAACTGTGACATCTTCATCAAATACAACCTCTTCTTGATAGTCCAATATGTCATGATTAAAGACCTCCCACCTCCCAAATTTGATTTTTTTGGCCTCTTTGGAAACATCGAAGGTCCTTTGTTCCTCCTCCTCTGCGCTTTCTGACTTGCTTCCCTTCATGGATCCACCCCAACTCTTGAATCCTTTGAACTTGCACTATTGTTCTGCAAGCAGAACCGTCTTGCAGCTATCCAATCACCATATGTTGGGATGTAACCAGACAGGGTCTTGTCATCCATGAGATCAATCACTGTGGCATCAATCTGTAATGTCAAAAATATTTATGACTTTACAAGTACACAAGGTATACCTGCTGCCTATCCTGAATGATTACATTAGTTGTAGATCACAATAAAATGTAACAATTATAAATACACTCTTCAGATGTGTTTTAATTTTTTTTTCTATGATAAAGTGAAAAAAAGAGAATGCAGGTCCAACCTATGCTGAATAAATTACTACAATTGGTAACAAGTAAATGAATTACAATTATCCAATTTTGCTGATTACCTTTATTAAATTATATTCTCTCTAAACTATATTCTCTCTATTAATTTAATCTTTACAAGATATTGTCAATTATAAACACTAGAAATTTTGTTAAAAATATCTTAGATGCCCAGTTTTAGTTTGATATCATGTACATTTTGTATCAGTTCCCTTATAGAATAAAAAAAAAATAATAGAATACATTCCTGAGTCGTTTCTTGAAGACAAAAGTCACATTTCCCTGTAGCTTATTTCCACTGTTTGAATAATATATTGTTTAAACCTGGATAACTCCCCTTTTGTAACTCCCCTTTTCTTTTGTGCAGGTTGGGACAGGAGGTGGTGAAGGTGGCCTCGGTGGTGGCGGTCCAGTTTTGTGCGTGTGCTGGGTTCCCTCGCGTTGGCATGAATGCTCACTATTGCCTGGGGTGACTTTATTATATTATTCGTGCTTTTTTCTTTTTGGGACAAGTAAAGAAACAACTTTACTGTGTCCATTCCCTCCTCCAATTAGTCTCAGCCCTGCAAGTTTTATTCCCTGTTTGTCTTTTTGCGCTTTTTTAAAGAGAAAAATATTGTATTTGAAAAAAACTTGTATTTTAAAACCTGTTTTTCTAAAATAAAATGTATTGTAAATTGTGGAACCACGTCTCATGCCTCATTCTCATTTAGTGGAATGAACCTATATGCTTTCTGGTACTTATTTCCTTGGGTGAAATTCCCAAGGTGGCATTGTTGACAACTGTTGGCTGCTCCCTGAACAAAGTAAAAGGTTACAGTGTGTTTGGAGCATGCCATATCTATAGCTCCCTCTCGTATTGCCACACTCCTATTTGTTTCATCCTATTTTCTTATTAGACTTACTCTTGAATGGTAATGCCTCCTACCACACTGTTTTTATTGCAAACTAGTTTTATTGATATTGGAGATTAGGAGAGACAGACCGCCAAATAAACAACATTTATGTGATGTCATCAGAGAAATTCCTAGACAAACTGTGTTCCTCTCTTAATGATCAAAATAATACAAATAATAGCAAAACACAGTGTCTGTTTAATTTAATGGTAGATAGGGGGTTGTTTCCTTTGAAGAGTATTAGCCTTCCTCTGCCAAGGAGATTATGCTTCACAAGGGTTTGTTTGTCCCTACGGTTTATCATAAACAATATAATTAAAAAAAAAAATGCCCAGAACAAAATTTTGCATAGGGCCCCCACAGTGCTTGAAACGGCCCTGGATGAACCAAATCAATTCCAAAAAGGATCAGCCTCCATTTCATCTTGCACAATGCACAAAGACATTTTGTCAACCTTAAAAAGACACAGAATATTAACTGTTTCATTCATTTGTTTTTAGATGAGCAACTAAACGTGCTTTTTAAATAATCTCGTCAATTTATATACAGGTAATACTTAGCAACTCTGGACATAATCCCACGGTTATAGGTTTACGGGTTCACTTGTTATACATCATCCTTTCTGACACAGCTTGCCTCACAACCAACGCAACTTCGTTGTACAGAAAGAACCTGAGCCAGCCTGAAGCCTGCTGCACACAGCGAGCTGTCTACCTGAGCCGATTGCTCTTGTGCGCGGAAGCCTTTACACACTGCTATGGTTGCTAACTTTTTGTAGACGCTATAACTCCGTAAGCGCCCTGGGCAGCGCACGAAGACATGCGTGTAAAAAAAGGGGGGAGAAATGTGACTAGAATGGACATCCCTTCACTGTCACCTCCGACTGTTCAGGCGCCCTGGCTACTTGGCCACAGGGATATCCCTTAGGCTGACTGGTTAGTCACCTGACTATATCACCCGGGAGGTAGGGGGTTCAAACTCGCCCGGGCCCTCGTACTTTCACCGTGCTATTTGATTAATTTTCCAGTAAAGACAGCACTTACGTGTTCTTGTTGCATCCGTTTGAGACATTCTTCGGGTACACCACGATTCCGTAGAAATCCCAATAGTGGGCTATCCACGTTTGTGGCCATCTGTTGCAAGCAGCTCATAGCTCAAACTGCCAGTTCGTCTTCGCACCTGACAATAAAGTTTTCACGTAATAACGTGATAATTATATTGTACGAACATGATATTATATTGTACAAACGTGATAATTATATTTTACAAACGTGATATTATATTGTACAAACGTGATAATTATATTGTATGAACGTGATATTATATTGTACGAACGTGATAATTACGAACGGTATATTATATTGTACGAACGTGATATTATATTGTAAGAACGTGATAATTCTATTGTACAAACGTGATATTATATTGTACGAACGTGATAATTGTATTGTACGAACGTGATATTATATTGTACAAACGTTATAATTATATTGTATAAACGTGATATTATATTGTACGAACGTGATATTATATTGTAAGAACGTGATAAATATATTGTACAAACGTGATATTATATTGTACGAACGTGATAATTATATTGTATAAACGTGATATTATATTGTACGAACGTGATAATTATATTGTACAAACGTGATATTATATTGTACAAACGTGATATTATATTGTACGAACGTGATAATTATATTGTACAAACGTGATATTATATTGGACGAACTTGATAATTATGTTGTACAAACTTGATATTATATTTTAATAACGTGAAAAGTATATTGTACAAAGCTCAGATTTTTTTTTACCTGGGTGACAGCTCTACGCTTCCATAGTTCCACAATGTTTGCTGAGTCTACTTTATTTAAATTTGGTGTAATTTATTTTATTTGGCATCAAGTTGTACGCGAATGTTTGCTGATTTTACATTAGGCATAGCCGATGGAATGGTGTATTTTGATTTGTTAGATTCATAATAAAAGTTCAGTTTTGTTGTTGCTTGAACTGTCGCCAAATTATACTTAAAAGAGTTGAAAACTAAAGAAAAATGAGAAAAAGTGGAAAAACCTGAACTAAAACAAACAATTGCTTTACGCCGAATTGCTGCTAATTTGAAAATAAAAGTATAATGCACACCCAGCTTTTGCAAGCTATTTAAAAGTGAAGGACAGCCCCAAGGTGATTCTGGTATTACTGCTGTTTTACTTATTTTTCTAGAGTCATGTGGAAAAGAGCAGCGTGAACAGGCTTAAGCCACTCTCTTTTGCATTGTACAGGAGTGAAAGCAACATTAGAATGAATAATCACAGAATTTTTATTTCCGGGAGAACTGTCCCTTGAGTGGCTCGAGCTGAGTTAATTGCAGAAAATTCTAGAGAAGAATAAAAATAGCCTAGCACCCAGACATGCGCTTATTTAGACAGAGTGTACATACAGTACACAGGCCTGTGTTTCTCAGCTGTCACCGTGCTCTTTCCACGTGTCTTTATTCAGGGCTCCATCATCATTCTCAGAGTGTTTTTGTTCATCTGCGAATCCTCCAGTGTCTGCAGAGAGATGGTCTGCTCAACAAGATACACAGGCAGTCACACACAGACATTTTCCCCTAAGTATCCAGTATCCCTGTGATGCCTAACAAGTCCCCAGGCCTCCTCTTCTAAGATCCAGAGATCCCAGAGGAGCAGCAGGTGCACAAACCTCCTCGCTCACATTCTTAAGATTAAGAATTGGTGGAGAATGTGGGCACTCCACAGAGTTTTGAGCTCTCACTGGATGTCAGATTACCGCCGTAGCACCTGGTTGATCGGAAGTCCGCTGACCCGAACGAACCAAGAGTACGATTTTTATACGGACCGCGGAAACTCTGGATAGTAGAAGCAAAGAAGTGCTCGCCCAAAAATAGTTCTCCCCGGGCCATTGTAACAAAGGACAAAGTGACATTGTGAACATCTCTAACATCTGTGTATAACCTCGCAGTTACAAACGCCCCCTGCCCAAGTTCTGAGCAGACTCCGCTGTCATCCTCCAAGGAGCAGCCATTTTGGAACGCTCTCCCCGGCACAGATGTTGCATATTAAAAAGTGGGGCTCTTCGAGAGAGGTGGGGGATCTCTCGGCGGGGCTCACCTGCGCCATCATCCGCGAAGCCAATCCATGAGAGGAAGCTGCCTAACCAACCAAAGACAAAGTGACAACAATGATAAAGTCATCTCATTTCCTGTCTGACCCTGAGCAGGTGAAGATGTGGACAAATGACTTCACTCATGAGAGTGTCTTGTTTACCGCTTTTCTTCTTTTCCCAGTTACTCCTTCCTGGACAATCTCTGGACAATCCCACTTTTTTGTGTGAGTGTGATATCTAGTAGATAAATGCCAATTCTTAATACAGCATATTGAATGCAGGCACCCAAGAATCACATATATATGTCCTTGTCTACTAAAAAAAAAACACAAAAAAACACACTTGTCTTAAAGGGATATTTCACCCCAAATTTTAATTGCCATTATTTATTAACCCTGATGTTGAGATTATTTCTTCTGCTATTCCCAAAAGATATTTAGATAAATTCACTCTCAAAATAAATTCACTCATCACAAATAAATCCTGATGTCTGGTCTGTGACATGCATGATCCAATGTTTAAGCGGTCTGTGTACACATGTGCTGATTCTACAAAAAAAAGAACAAAACAGGTTACACCTATTAGTTGCTTAATAGCATGCATATTACTATAATATTAGCAATTTATTAATGCTAATTAAGCACATGTTAGTGTTTTATTCGACATTGGAAATGATGACAAAAAGTTATTTTGGGAAAGGATTTCTACTTCATGGATGCATGGATTCTGCTCCCTTTCAGACACAAGAGCAGAACTAAGGCTTCAGTTCTTCCCAAAAGTGTTGATGTTTGGGTTTTGTGTTGGTCACTCCAGAAATAATTTCTTTATGTACCTCACATTTTCATGTTGGAACACACACACAAAAAACTCTCTCCATACTTGTGTTGAAAGCTCACGATTTTCTAGAACATCTTTGTTAGTTGTTGTATTAAGATCTCTGCTCTGTAGATCTTGGGTATTGTGATTTCTTTGAGCTCTTCCTCCTCTTTGAGTCACCCAGGGCACAGACAGGTTCATGTCCACAAGATGGTGATATTGTCCAAAATACAGGCAGATTTTTAGTGGCCTGACTTAATGGAAAATGATATGCCTTCAGGTCCTCCTGGGATGTTCCTCCTTATAGGAGACATTTAGTAGTCACAATTACAATAGAGCGATCCTTTTGATTAGCATAAAACAGACATATTGGGGAACTTTCTTTTTAATGTTGCAACAAAGACAAGAAGCTTTTTTAATTGCAACGTAAAGAGACAAAGAGAATGATGAGAACGTAGTTTTGTCACACAAGCTTTCCTGTTATAAACTGGCTAAATGAGGTGGCTTTAAGACACACTGTACTTCCCAATGAATACTTATTAATATTATTACTAGTAATTTTACAAAATTATTACTTCTTGTAAATTTAGCTCAAAGAAAATGCAGAGTTTGTCACAGGCATACAGCAACAGTGACATTTTAATAAGTGTTTTGTTCTTTAAGAAATAATAAAGATAATTCTAGAACATTATATATATATGCATTTATATAGTATATACATAATTAATATACACAGTACATACACCACAAAAATTATGTTTTATAAAATTTATAGATTTTATATATATATTAATATATATTTATATATATATGCACACACACACACACACACATACACAGTATATATAAATTTAATATAATTTCTTTTCAAATACATTTTAAATGATTTTTAAAGATAAACATTTTTTTACATGAATCCGAGATTAAATAATTTTTGTGTAATTATGATATTGTTGTGGGATTCATGTGTGCTTTTAAATCTCATAAATGCACTTAGAACAATTTTACTTACAAATATCAAACAAATTTCAAAAATAATTACAAAGAAATGGCAAGTAAGACTAAATTAACATTTTTTTTACATTTGCATAATCACTCTAGCATGACCACAGCAATATCTTTAATAAAGCATATAGGTAATTAGAGTTTCTTGCCATCATGCATGCAAATTTAGCCCATATATCATCTATAAAGTGAGTGTCTATACATTCATCTCTGTCCATATTTCCCCTGGCTGGCTGCAAACGGTGAAGTATATGTTAACAAAGTGCCAGTGTGTGTCTCCTGTGTTGTTTGTAGAGTCTCTGAGGAGTAAGAGTGTGGAGTGGAGGTCAGGCTGGTTCAGTGGCTCTGAGCCCAGATGCCCAGCGCGAGGGGTATAGGGTTCAGGTGTGTGCTGACCCGGGCCTCCGCGGGGCCGTGTGTAAAAAGGTCACGACCCGTTGCACGCGCCGAGGGTCCATACTGATGTTCGTCCTGTTGCTGGGCTGCTGCTTCAGTCTGCAAAAGACCGTCAAGTTAGAAAGTTCTCAGCATCTGAGAGAGTACAGTAAGTACGATCACAGTATGATTGTTTCATCTTAAATTGCTCACAAGTTACTTCCTCTAGTTTTGAAAAGCTGTCAGGATGCTTTTCATCAAGTTTAGAAAAGTGATGAATAACCTAATCTTAGCCATTAGAGGATAATCAATGCATTTCACTGAATTTTAATTATTTATTTATGCATTGATCTGGGAGTCTGAAAAAAAAATGGACCCGTCATTAATGTTTATTCTCCAATGCTTTTCTTCTCACATTCCATCTACCTTGAAAGATTCATAACCATGGTATCAATACGGCAAGAACAATTTATCATCCATATTCTACAAGGACACTGCACTCCTTTATCCTAACCCAAAAACTTCAGCCGGGTAACAGATAACTAGCGGTACCTCCAGACTTTTAAACATTTTCACTCAAGTCTTTGTTCGCAGAAAGTCAGCAGTCATAAATATTGGGGAGTTTTAATGATTGTGGCATGGAGTGTGAGAAATAGACCATTTTTGTTATATTATTTAGCTTATTTAACAGCCATTTTAATTAAGAAAATCTCATGTTCATTTGAAAACATTGCAAGATATGTAATGCAATATTGTATAAGGGTGCAAACCATGTGGAAGTGAAAGGTGTGGAGATCACTTGAGGCAGAATGATGTGAGAGGTCAAAAGACGGTCATAAATTCGACAAACATGCTAGAAAAATGTTTTACAGTTTTACCACAACCTTGCACTTTTAACTTGTAATAGTTTATCAATTTATATTGTAATAAGATCTTTATAGATCTCTTTTTTCTGCATTTAAAGGTTAAAGGAAAAGCTTGCATTACGGTATTATGTTAATAAAATAGTTATATTGTTATATTTATATTTAGTCATTTAGCAGACATTTTTATCCAAAGAGACCTACACAATTATACATGTTTTTATTATTATTTTTAAATTATTATATTTGTTTAATGACACATCATTTCGCAATCAATTAATAAATATGAAATAAATATTTAATAAATATACTATAATTTATTTAATAAATTACTGTATGTGAAGATTGTTTTAAATGCACTTAAACGTTTTTATTCATTTTTTATTTATTTTTGGTTTATACCTATGAAATGTTAAACATGATGGCCCAAAGATTCAATGTTGATGATGAATGGCTATATTTATTAATATTTAAATATACTGTCTTTATACCGTTTCTACTTTAATTTGGAGATTCTATGCGAAAATATATTATATTAACATGTTAAAATTTTAACACCACCGAATTTGCTGTGCAGAATAAAGGAGTGATTTCACAGTAATTTAGCTTAATCTTTATGTATGGCCTATAGTTAAAAACTAGAAATTGCTTAAACCACTTTAGGACAAAGGTAACGCTATAACTGAAGCCTCTTATTATATGTGGAAAGCCACTGATTTTGTTCTTTTACAATATACTATTTATTGACGCTGCCAAGTACATTAGATGTCTGAAAGGCTGCCCATATCCACTAAGAAGTACTCATTTGAGTTCACGCAGTCAGACAAATGAAGACAGATTAAGGTCTTGCCCTTGCATGGAGCGCTCTGCTCAAATACATCATTACGGAGACAAACCTCATTTGTTTAGTTCTGCAGCCAAAACAGGGGTTTTAGATTTAACTTTGGAACTTATTACAGAGATCCATAGTTGATTTTTCAGCTTTGTTGGACATTGACTTCTCCCTCCCTCTGTTCCTTTTATTTTTTAACTTTCTGGAGTCATTCAAGGACATCAACTTCCTCAAGTTTGGATGTGGAGGCACCAATTGGTCCATGTGGGCGAATTGTAGAGCTACGTCTCATGCTAGTCTCTTGCTAGCAGCCTGGCAATCTTCACTTAGCTTAGCACTGCCTAAAATTGGCAGACTCTAGCTAAATTTTTGCGCCATTGCACCTGGTCCTCAATAGGCATTAGTTGGCTACCTTTTGTGCCCACGCGGTGTGACATATTGCCCTCAAGCACTGACCATCTGACCAGGGAAAGAACTTTTCACGCTAGGCTAATTATAGTAAAGTCTTGTAAGGCATGATTTTATAACCGTCACTCCCTACTGTGGGACATGATCGGTGAAAGGCAATTGAGAGATGTGAAGGTACAAAAGAGTTATTAAACAGAAAGCGGATTAGCCACAGAACATTTCAAAATTACTTTACAGATGCATTTCCAGTTTGTTTTTTCCCCCAGTCGTACCACATAACACTTGACGACTTAAACTAGCTTTGCCTTGTCATTTTTTGGTGAAATTATCAGATATTTTAGGTCACTTATGTTTCTCAGCGACCTTGAAACATAGTCAGGAAGGTTGTTTGTTGTTGGTTGCACCAATGACTTTCCCTCCAAAAAGTTTTATAGTTCAATTTAAATTTATTAAATAATTAAGTATTAAGCTAAACTGTATTACTTAAATCAGTTATGGTCCCTTTGATCGCTCCACCCGGTACTTGGATAACTGTGGCAATTCCAGAGCTAATACATGCAAACGGGCGCCGACCGGGACGACGGACTCGCCCTCGCGGTGGGGCCGGAGGCCTGGGACGCGTGCATTTATCAGATCCAAAACCCATCCGGGGCGGCTCCGGGGGATTCGTCCCCCGTCCACCCGGCTCCTTTGGTGACTCTAGATAACCTCGGGACGATCGCGCGCCCTCCGCGGCGGCGACGATTCATTCGAATGTCTGCCCTATCAACTTTCGATGGTACATTCGGCGCCTACCATGGTGACCACGGGTAACGGGGAATCAGGGTTCGATTCCGGAGAGGGAGCCTGAGAAACGGCTACCACAT
>JAUCMU010000053.1:12131168-12176923 GCA_032275025.1 Enteromius treurensis | reverse complement strand
GTGTTCACGGTGTGTGTGTGCGTGGTTGATCACTTCTCACTGCTGTGTGTGTTCACTTGGATGGGTTAAATGCAGAGTACAAATTCCTAGTATGGGAAACCATACCTGGCCACATGTCACGTCCTTTCCTTTCCTTTCCTTTCCTAATGTTCTGAAACTAATGATATTTTACTAAGAAGGTTTGAAGTTGTTCCCCAGACTGTCAACCCTGTTTTCGTAATAATTTAATAATAAGAATAATTTTACGTTTAGTAAAACAATACGTAGAAATATCAACAATATTAACCCTCTGGGGTCTGAGTGTGTTTTGGGGCTCTGGAGAAGTTCTGACATGCCCTGACATTTGTGCTTTTTTCAGTTGCTTGTAAACATAAAAGTGTCTAAAGTCTGATAACACTGTAAACACACAAAACGCGCAATTTGGGCTGCGATAATAGGCTATGTTAGCAACATTTATGTACATGATTGTGATTTTGACAAAGAAACATTTGTGTATGGTTAGTGAAATACTACAATTGTGAAGTCACTGAAATAAGTCCATGAAACTCATACAGAACATTCTCTAAAAACAAATAAGCAGTATCATGACCTTGAGCATAAGGATAATATCAACACATTCTCATGCAAATGCATAGCTATTTTAGGTTTTTGCGAGTTGGTGGATTTGTATGTTTGGCTTACGCTCCACTAATGTTTAGGCTTAGGAGTTACTTATCGTTATTTTTACATGCTTGTTGTTTGTTGCTGTTGTTTTTTTTCTTTTTTTTGAATAAATCACATTGTACAAATATGAAATTGCCAGCAAATTAAGTAATTTTAATCTAACTATTAGGTTTGCTAATAGTCTATATAGTGGCTAAATGAACCAAAAATGTCAACCCTGTTACAAGGATTTTGTACATTTAAACAACTGGATTATCAATATAAATATCAGCATTGAATTCTATATAATTTGAAAACTTTCCAATAAAAACTCAACTCAAAGAAGGGGCTAAATGAACTGTAAAACCTGTCAACCCTGTTCCTGGCAACACCGTAATTCCCTGGTTTATGTGATGATGCATTATAGTAATCATGATTAACAGAGGTTAAGTGTCATGAACCTAATGTTACTATTGAAAAAAAAACATAATAACAGGGGTGAAGTGCTAATAACAGTTTCCTAGTCCAAATAACAGGGGTGAAATGTGACCCGAACATATTATTTTGAGATTCGCTAAAACAAGACTCTTCTGAGACTGGATTGATGTTGATGGATTATTCTACATTTGTTCAACAGAAACAGAAAAAGTGGTGTATTGCAAGACCAAATATATATAATCATTCTGCAATTAAACCATAAAGCCCCAAAAGTCCAAAAAACCGAATCATAGATGTTTTCTTTTCTCCTGAGTTTTGAACCACATACTGTACGTCTGCTTTGCATTTCTTCCTTTGTCATCTTGCTGACATTGAAAGGTTATCTGTATGCATAATGTCTACTGTTAGAAAAAGAATCCAACATTTTACCTTCTGCGAAATGGTGGATCAGCATGGCAGATGTGTCTGCCGCAGGAAAACAGAAGTGTTAATAAAATATGAAATTAGTTAGGGGTAAACAACACACGTTTGACTTCTTTCTATAATTACATATTTCACATTCCCCACTGCCATTTTGCGATGGTGATCATTTTTAAGTGAGGTTTTTGAATAATGTGCATGGTTTTTTTTGCCGCCTCTGTCATAGAACTTTCACTTATTATGTTGATAGCGGCAAAACTGAGCTTTTGTGTTGGTGCTTTTTGTGTATTGACTGTGTGAAGTGCAAGGCTTTACAAAACACACCGGCTCCCCTTGGCTGTGAGAGAAAACACAGACTATGCTGACTGGGTGGAAGAATTATACATTTTGGGGAGCTGAATCGATGTAATTAAAATTTGCCTTCGCTTTGTGGATCTCCTTCTCGTTTCAAAGTGGGAACCTCAGCAAAGTTCTTGTTTTCTTCAGCCCTCAAAATTGCATCAATACTATCGTCACTGACAGCCTGCTTGCGAACTTCACAGGCTGCTGTCTGTAAGACAAAACATCTGTTTAGGTCAGCAATATGACTGCTGTGATGGGGTGATGATCTGTTTATTGCTCTCCATCAGAGCCAATAAAGGTTGCTTTTGTGTTACGCATACTGAATGCAGACGTCAGGGAGCTCTGCGTGTGGATGAGTTTCTGTGAGGGCGTATACGTTTACAAAACTATCTTTGGCACTTTTGTATGGTTGCCTTCTTTGGAAAGGTTGGCAAGAAACGTCTGAGTGCTTAGGATATTATTGATAAAATTAAGCACTCAGATGATTAGCAATAAGAACTCAACGAAGAAGCTGAATTGGCCTTGCTATTGTTCGTACCCAAGATTAGTAATCTGAACGAACCCATAACCCTATTACATTGTTATTAAAGACATGTTACATAAAAACAGTTTATTGTATCTGGTTATTCATAGTTTTCAAAAATCTTGGAGAAATTATTGAAAGATTTTTTATTTATTTATTTTTTTTTTTTGTAAACTGTATTCAAAATAAGCAATATATATTTCATTAAATTTAGTAATAATCATTATTTATATGTCAATAAACATTATTTATATGTCAGCCTCTGCGGCCTGTTTTTGTTTATTTTTACCACTGCTCTGCTAAATTTCATGGACAAATACGCAATTTTGTATCAAGACAAAAAAAAATTCTAGTTTTCCCATGCACGTTTGCAGGATTGACCGAAAGCTGCTTTGTTTTAAAGTGACTTGTATGTGAGTGGTACTTTGTTACACTACACATTATTGACATTGGACAGATTGTGGATGTATTGCGAAATGTTGATTGCTTGCAAAGTTGTGCAGAATTTCTACTAAATGACCATGCATTAAAACTTATGTGAAATTAATGGTATTAACTTAAATCTTAGCTTTATTTATACTCCATTTATACTAATGCTGTCAAATGATTAATCGCACCCAGTATATTTATTTATATATGTGTATTTATATAACTCATATATAAATCAGCACTGTACAAATATATATATGTTAACAAAAACTTTATTTTGAATGCGATTAATCAAGTTTTAATTAATTAATTTAATTAATCACATTTTAATTACTATTTAATTTTATAAAAAATATTTTATTTCAGAATCTGCTTGATTTAAAGTTATTTGTTCATCGATTAACATTATTGATTATTAAATGTGTTTTTGCTTGTTAAATTTGGTCAAATTCATGTCTTAAGACCTATGTTAAATGAATGGTACTAACTAAAATTTTACTTGACTCAACATAATTTTATTTGCATAGTAAGTCTCTATTTTAATGACTTCATAGTCTGAGTTACTGTTAAAGAATTCAAGAAAAAAATATTACAATAAATAAATAAATAAAAACTATAAACGTAACCAAGAATAACATCTACTCCTTTCACCAATATCTTCACTTTATTGTGAAATGTTCTGTCAAGCTTGTCTGAGCCTGTAACCGTAACCAAAGGAGGCGGAGCTTAGCGAAGGCTCACCTTTAACCTTTATGGAAGCCTATCAGGCCCTCCCTTGGATTCTGAGTCAAAGGTCTCGGTTGTTAAGTATACATTTACTCATAACTTCCTCTCCATAGATCTCCATAGACGTTCCATGCGGTCGACTCCAGTGCTTCTCTCCTCAAGCGTCTCTTCTTCGGCCCACGCACCTGTCCTACACCGCTGTGATTTATGACTTGTGTGTTCTTCGTATGCCGGACCGGGGCTCACTTCCCGTCAACGGTAAAGCCCCATGTTCACCATCGCGATGGAAAGTAGCCTCTTGCAGCAGATGCTAGGGTTCAGTTTAAAAATCCTCTTCTTTGGTGCTCATAATTAGCAGCCGGGGCAGCGTTGAAGACTCATGCCTGTCATGTATCCTGCTAAGTGGGTTCAAAGGGAGCACTGAGTGGCGGATCCGTGAGATCGGAGCCAGCGTTCAGGGGCCTTCTACTTCGCCTCGTCTTTGTGGCTTCCTCTCACGTTCTTCTAGCCCTTCATTTTTATCACGTATAATTATAATTCGACTTTTCACTCTTCTTAGCCTCCTAATCGGTCAATTATGGTGTAACACAATATTGATTTGTTCCAGGAGAGGCCATTACGGATGCGTGCGCTGGAAATCAGCTATAAGGACTCTAATATGATAAATGTTTTAATCCCAGGTTTCGTTAATGTGCCATCTCAAGCTGCTATTAAACGCCAAATAAATGGTTAAATTAAACTAGTTTGGCTTTTAGACATATGAGCTCCTGGATCGGCTTTCTCAAGGCATTTCGGCTTTGATGTTGAAAAGCGCCCTCTGTGTATTATTCCGCGGCGTGAAATTCATCACATTTAACACGAGTCTGATAAATCATCACACTTGCTGTGGGATTACAGCCATTAGACAAACGTGGGATCTAAAGCAATCACTCTGTATAAACAGAAAGACAACGGGTTTCATTTTTCCAGGTGCGCAGGTGAACGTAGACGGGTGTTTTTTCAACCATGGCCACTTCTGGCCCTGTATGGAACATACATTCTCTTCATAAATTTACTTTTTAAAACTAGTTGAATTTATTTCATGTAGTTTATCTAAGATGCTGAAAATGTGACAGGAGCTGTATGTCATTTTTTTCTGGAATTTCCATCACATCTCAAAGGATATTTTCTGTTTATTTTATTTAATTTTTTATGCAAATGATGGCTGTGGAAGTTACATTTTTGAAACAATATGGCTGAAATAGATCAATTTTCTTTATCATTTTTGTTGTCTTTGGTGAAAAAATTTACTAACTTCTAAAAAAACTTTTTTTAGAAATTTGCCTTAAGAAGACGTAAAAATGTCCTTATCACAACTGTAATGAGAGAATGACTTAAAAATAGATAAATTCTGACAAAAAAATCACCTTTTTTTACTAAAGAGATAATTGCAATGTTCTTCAGATGAAATGAAAGAGACAATCTAAATAAATTTGATTGTTTGTCATTTCAAACCAAGTTGTAATTTACTGTAGTTCAACAGTGCAAAAAAGTGAATTAATTGTATGAAAACTGAGGAGACCGGCCCCAACTAAGCCTGGCTCTCCCAAGTTTTTTCCCCCCATTCTCTCATGGATGGGGTTTTGGTTCTGGCTTGGTTAGTTGGGGACACCTGATTTCTAGTGATTATCGTCGTCTCTGATAATCCGTCTCTGCATTTGATAAATAAATAGTTCTCTTCATTATACATTACCATCACTCTGTTCTCATGCTTGATAATGTTCAGTGCTTTGCTACAATCTGTATTGTTAAAGGCGCTATATAAATAAAAGTGACTTGACTTGATTTGAAAAAAAATTCTAATTCCAATTATTCATTACTAATTTATATTATTAATACATTTTATTTTAGCCAAAATTACAGTTATGGAAATGACCAATTCTGTTTAAAAATTACATTTACTTAGTATTTATTTCATTTTATTCAAATATCCTCATTTCATCACTGACACTGTTTTTGTCTTTGATGAAAAAGTTTACTAATTTTAGAAATAAAAGGCTATTAGACAACATTTTGTTAACATCTCAAATTGTGTTTAATAATGCGTGGTAATGACTGTTGTGCAAGTAACGTTTTTACATTTTAGCCTAATTGCATAACCAGAATGTGTTGTACTGTAGCCTATGCTAAATAAGTAAATTACCTTATTATACATCATTTGATGAAAACGGTATACAGCATGAATGGAATTTTATTTAATGTGGCGGAAATGACACTCATCATTTTTGTAAAAATTTAATTATTTTTGTACACTAATACTTAATATTTCTAATAAATAGTTTAATTTATAATTTAATATCATTAGGTTTCAAAAATGTATTGATTTTTATTTTATTTTAAGCCCCAGGGACAGAAGTGACCACAGCTTAACACCCGTCCACGTTCACCCCGTGCGTAAAGCCATCACAGCAGTAACCCAGCAGCATTCACATTGTTTGAGCACAGTATCAGGAACAAACACAGAATGGGAGCATGTGGCCGCGTGTCAAGAGCCCTCCGCGTCCGCTCCTGGGCTGAATGCGGTGCCCGTGTTGGGGCGATAAGCTCCATACGGAGGGCGGTGTGTCTTGGGCCCTGGGGCCATGCAGTCTCAGGTCAGCAGATGGGCTTGTGATTATTATTTCCAGGCCTCTGTCTTACCTGACCACTTCCCCCTGCGCTTCATGAACAGCTGGTTCACTCGCTTCACTGCAATGCTCCACGGACGGCCATTTTTCTTCTTGTTCTTTACTTTGTACATAATATAAATCTTTACCGTGACCCTGCTCCTGGCTTCATCCACCTGTGTCTTACCTCAGGCGATATCTCCCGCTGAGGATTCTGCCTTTTTTCTTCGTCTTCTACATCCTCGTCTGATAACCGAGAGGGAAGAAAGTAAACTCTTTTTTTTGTCACACTATATAGTATTGGGCAGATATTGTCGAACAGGTGGCGATAGCATCTTTGTAATCCAGTGCAAAAAAGTGCTTCAGCAAGCAGGATTCTGGTGACGGGACTCAACAGAGGGACGTATGACGAGAGCAGACCCTTCAAGAGCAGAAGTGATGTTTGCTGTCACTGTTGTATTGTGCTAAATATTTAATCCAGGAGAGATCATCACATGTACAGACACACAAGAGTGATGCAGCACTGTCCAAGTTCCCTCCACTGGACAATTATTATTGCTATTATCTTTATTAATATGCATACATCTGAGTAAAGGGGACAAAATCTAGACTTGAAATATATAAAAGTACTTTTTGTTGTTATTAATGTTATTATTACTATAGACCTCTGAGAAAACAGATATAAAATATAGACTTAAAGTATTAACAAAAATAATAATGGTAAATAGGATTTGTATTATTCAAAACTGCTTTTACGTTTTTAAAGAATAGCAGTAATAGAATAAAATATATATATATTTTTAACTCATATTTTAAATTAATAGCTTTAAAGAACAACAATAAATAAAATAATAATAACAATAATTATTATTACCACCACTACTACTACTACTACTTCAAAATACAGACTTAAAATATCAATATATGCTTATAATAATAAATATTGTCATTATTTACTATTATTTTTGTTGTTATTCAAATCAGTCTAAACAAAACATTAATAAATTAATGTTTTGAATTGTTGCTTTGAAAATAATGATAACAATCGTAATAATAATGTTACTACTACTGCTACTATAATATGCGGACTTCTGAGAAAACAAGTCAGAATATATACTTACAATTGCTTTTTAAATAATAATAATAATAATAAATGTCATTGTTATTTACCATTTTTATTATTGTTACTAAATTTATTAAGTCTAAAGAATAACAATAATAAAATAATATATATTTAAATTTTTATTAAGAATTTAAATTATTAATAATAATAATAATAAATTGTTGTTGTTCCTTAACTCGTTCATATTTTTTGGCCTGTTTTCTCAAAAGTCTAGATAGTGATATGAATAGGCTATTTGCTCAATATATTTACAGTAGCATTACTAACATTAATGTGTCAGCAAAATGCTAAAAAAGCTAACAGATATTGCCACTAAAAGCCACAAAACTCAAATTTTGATTTTATACTATATCTAAAGGGATATTTCACTGAAAAAAATGTATTCTGTCATTATTTACTCACCCTTATGTTGTTTTAAATGTATTTGGGACAATGTTCGGACTCTTTTGGCTTCCATTGTATAGACAAAAACAATTGAAACACTCATCAAAATATATTATTTTATATTTCACAGAAGAAAGAGAGTCATAGAGGTTTGATAAAGGACATGAGGACAAGTAAACAATGACAGACCTTACATTTACACACAAACATACAACCTGTGGGCAAAATGGCAGTGACTGCGAAGTGTATGCCGACTTATTAAGCGATATCCGTTGCGTTTCTGTCTGTTGTTTTCACTACACAGGACCATGTGAGGCAGACTGTAGTTTTTTGGATGAATACCCTCTTTATGTGGACCAATTTATCACGCCACAGGGAAAAATGCTCTACATCTACATGAGCACCTGGTGTCCAGGCCCTTTCAATGGAGAAAGAAGAGAGAGAGAGAGAGAAAGCGGGAAAAGATAGAGACAGGGGAGGAACGGTTTGGATTACAAGTTGGCTGCATCTCTGGTTTTGTTGCGAGTTCCCAACTGTACTCCTTTGCCAGTTCTAATTAAAAGCTCTTTGACAAAAGTGTCAATAAAATGTATAATAAATGATATGGAAAGGAGACATAAACAATTTAAAGGTGGAAGTGCGGCAAAGATGAGGGATCAGAAAAATCTGGCTCCAGAGCGCGGTTAAATTTTAATCGCGTCTCCATAGCAACTTGCGGTGCACGCGCGCCCCTATTTGTAAATGCGTGTGTCTCCGTTATTTTGGCGGTTGAGCGAGTCTGAGGCCTTTTGTTTCTTTCGGAAATACAAAGTAAACAACAAAGTGGTGCTGATCAAACGTGTTTATCTGCTTGGCCAGTCGTTTTGGGACCTATTGCGATATTTAATAAAAAAATATGGAGGGAAAAAACGGTTCTGGAGAGTGTGAGGGGGGAAACACAACCGAACTGCCGGGAAACGTTTAACCGTACAGACAAAGAGAATAGCTACTGCTCTTTACAGCAGCCCCTAGACATCCAGCGGCAGCTAAAAGACTTGAAGAAGCGAACCAGCCAGTCAGATAAATATAAAGAGAGAGTGGGAAAGGAGGAAAAGAGCGAGACGTTATTTATTGATAAGGTAAGAAACAACTGTGAAGAAGCAGCTTTGAAATGAATCGCGGCTGATGCTCCGGCAAGCTGAGAAGCCTTTCCAAGTTGTGGCATACGAGCGTCACAGACAGCTGGTTTGGTTCATCAGTTCTACCTCTCCACACTTAATGAAAATTATTGGTTGAAAACGCAAATTCTGCAGACATAACAGAATTTGTATTGCAGTATAATGACAAGCAATATATATATATATATATATATATATATATATATATATATATATAAAAATAATAGTTTCAAATAAAAAAAAGAAAATGTAAAAATAATAATTAATAATAATACATGTTCTAATTGTTTTTTAGTATTAGTTTATTACTGGTGTTATTGTTAAAAGCAATAATAAAATAATATTTTGAGCTACTAATAAAATAATTCTGAAGAATATGATAAAAATTGCTTTTTATTACTTTGTATTGAAGTCTAATTGTATAGTTAATAATAATATACTATTATATAAATATATATATATTTTATTATTATTAATAAAAATAATAACATTTATTAACTGTAAATGAAAGAATATTCTTGTTTATGGTGCTATTATTCTAAAGAATAAAAATAATTCTTCAACAGCAGCAGCAATAATTATTTTTTATAATTAATTGGTATTGCAGTCTACTGATATGTAAGTAAAATTACAACATTAATTCTAAATAATGCATAAACCACCACAACAACAACAATAATAAAAATGATTATATTTTTTATTTTAATAATGACAATGATGATAAATATGTTTGTTTTCCGTATAATATTAATAAGAAATATTGTAATTGTTCTTCTTCTTTTTCTTAATATTTTTATTGCATTATAGTAGAATTTTTCTTTTTTTATCAGCGCAAAAACAATTCTTAATGTTCTAGATATTACCACAAATATTGACTGTCTGATCCGTAAGTCAACCAACTTTTACAATATAATCTTATTTCAAATGAATCAATGGGATTTCTACTTTGACTTCATCTTTCAAATCTTCACATGTGACTTGGCTGGAAATGTCAGTGTATTGATGGTGGGTTAACTCTGCTCTTTAGTGTAGCTTCTTCCGGCAGCCTGTGGAAGGATTCATATTCCCTGAGAGAGTGTGCTGGGGGTTTCCTCTCCCTCCCTCAGATATGCACTCCAGGAAAAAAAGAAAAAATGGCGTGGAAATGAATTATGGAAATTTTGATTGGAAACTTGTACAGTGTCCGTGTTTCATTTAGTCTTGCTCCATCCCCGGGCAGTGGCACAGCACTGCGAGGAGCTGAGCAGGAAATATCGCTCCGACTAGTGAGAGCACCTGGAGGCCGGCACACTCCTGCTCAGAGAGACTACGATTTATCTGCCAAGTGGCCTGGAGTCTGTCTGATGCATGTACTCATGCAGGTGTATTTTTTAGTCGCTGCTAGAGCCCCAGGGTGGGTGTCTTTTTGTGCTGATCTCGGACCAGAGCTGAAAACATGGCATCAGATCTCTCATCAGCAAAACAGGTTGAAGATCAGTGCAAAAGAGGAACCAAAACCCCAGCTTTACAAACTCCACCGGTACTCATCCGTCGCTGTGCTTGATGCTTCTCCATAATCATTTATTTCATCTGTTTGAACTGTACTGCAGTTTGTCTTCTGGCACTTCCAGTACATGTAGTTGTTTTGAAGTATGCTAAACAACTTGAAAGAGAAAGTGTGCCACATCAATAAGATTTTATTTTAGATTCTCTTTCATTTTTGCCTTTATGATGAATTAAAAGATCTCTGGTGTGAGTAAATGATGCAAATCTGATGTAAACACTTTCTTTACATGATCCTGCGTCCAGCCCAATTATTGTTTAGGAGTTTTCATTTTTAGGTTTTTTACAATTGGATGGTGTATTAATTTTGTAAAGGAATAGTTCACCCCGAAATGAAAGGTTTGTCATTTACTTACCCTCATGTTGCTACCTTTGATTGTCTTTCATCTGTGGGACACAAAAAAGAGAAAATTCAAAGTGTGTTCTCCTTGTAACTATACTGTACAATGAACAAAGACTGAGGTTTTAAAAATGTAAAAGAAATGCAAAAACATTGCAAAAGTGTGACTTGTGAACTTTATTCCAAGTCTTCTGAAGTCGTTTGATGGCTTTATACCAGATCTAGCTTTCTTTGACACGTTAAAGATTATAGTATTAAAGTATTTATGAACTAGTTTTATTGCGTCTCATATTTTTAACAAATCTGTTGATCTATAGATCTTCCAATTGATTGATCAATGAATTGATTGATTGATGAACTGTTCTTTTTAAATGGTGAAGAAGGTTTGTTTAATTGCTACAATACAGATTCAAGAATATAAATGTTTAGCACAGCGCTAGTTGCAAGAGCAGAAACAATACAACACAAGCAAGGATAGCGGGATATCAGCACACATTACCTCACAGCACCCAAGGGCCGGTTATATGTTACATAAGCAAAGAAGCTTGAAGGAAAGAAGGTAGCAGTCGCAGGTGTGTGTACGCTGGAGCATGAGGCTAATGGTAGCCTGTGGAATAGGTCTGTCTGGGTAAAATGGCATTATTCCATGAAAACTCTCCAAACAACACCCCTGCGGAATGGGGCAATGGAACGGCCCGTCGTCTCTGTGAAAAAGACAGCTCCTAAAAGCCTTCACATAAAAAAGTGCCTCAGCAAATGTCCATTTAAATCATGTCATCACTTCTGCACCCGGCTGTAAATATTGAGTGAGCGAAGCTCCAACAGACGTTCAGGCAATAAAGCTTCCACGGTTTTACAAAACAAGAGTTGCTAGTCACTCATGGTTTTGTCAGCGTTCAGATTTGTAGCCACTTCTTTCTCATTACCTGCGTCGTGCCAGAAGGCAGCTGTAAAATTGATTAGGACTGTATTTCGCAGACTAGGCCTGTGTTCTCTCAAACCTGAGTTATGATTTCACACAGATGTAATGCTGAAGTGAGGATTTAATTTTACACAGACGGTATGTCACCAAAAAGACATGATGTCCGTAAAACCACTGTCCTTTGTACGAGGTGATTGAAACTTAACGTAATTATGCCTAAACGCTTTATAGCTGTGAGGACATATTTCGTTCTGTGAAAACCCAGAGAAAGCCAGGACTATTTTCAATGTTGTAACGAGGAAAGCATGTTTTTTGAATTGCGCTGTCAGGTTTGAAAACCAGCTGCAAGTAAGTTTTTGGAAATTTTCACAATCAATCTGATTGACTTCTGATATGCCTTCTGTTTCTTTCTCACGTTTCCTGTGAATGTTTGTTTTGGGAGTATATTATTTTAGTAAGTGTGTATGAAACTCCAAAAAAAAGAAAAAAAAGAAAACATATTTCAATTCATGGTTAGTGTTCTTAAAAAGTGTCCTTAAAAGTGAAGCCAAAACTTTTGGACACCTCCTGCTTAAATAAAAAAAAATGTAAAAAAATAAATAAATCAAATTCCACATCACATTTTTCCCCATAGACGGTTTCTGTTTTTTTAGGTAGTTTTTGTCACACTGAAGTATATTCAATTGTTCATCTAACCCCAGTTACTATACTGCTCAGATTCAGTCTCCAAATGAATCACTAACTGCTCAGACTCAGGCTCCAGATTATTCACTACTGCACTGACTCTGGCTTCAAAAGAGTCACTACAGCTCAGACATAAGCTCCAAATGAATCACTACTGTGCAAACTCTGGCTCCAAATGAATCACTACTGTGCAAGCTCTGGCTCCAAATGAATCACTACTGCTCAGACATAAGCTCCAAATGAATCACTACTGCTCAGACATAAGCTCAAAATGAATCAATATTGTGCAGACTCTGGCTCCAAATGAATCACTAATGCTCAGACTAGGGTTCCAGAATATTTGCTACTACTCAGTCTTAGACTCCAAATTAATCACTGCTACTGATCAGACTTGGGCTCCAATTGAATCACTTCTACTCAGACTCCGGCTCCAAATGATTTACTACTTCTCAGACTCTGGATCCAAACTATATAATATCTGGAGTATTTCGGCTTCACATTTTTACTGTGTAAGGAAGTGGAAATGCATTTTTTTTTCAGTCTATAGAAAAGTCACAAAACTGACATGCAACTTCTGTCTCTTTTTGGTTGTTGTTGTTGTTGTTGTTTTTCAAAAGGGGGATTGGGGGATTTCCCTCCTTATGATCTATGCATCCCTGCCTCTGCTGAATTACTTTAATTACTTTATTTATCCCAGTGGAGATAAAAAAAAGTCCCACAAACCTGCCCCGATGTCCTAATCAGAATCAAATGATTTGCGATTCACGTTTTGAAGTCTCGATCTGAATCAAATGAATCAGGATATGTGATCCGATTGGAGCGTTTCAAAACAGTGAATCATGATGCAATGTGGTTTAACTGATTCAGTTTTTATTAAACTGTGATCATGTTAAATACAGTTTCCGTCATATTAAAAACACTTAATACAAATTTGTCAAAAGCATGTGTGTGTTAAAATAAGTAAGTTAAAAGAAGGAATAATATTGAACAATTATATTGTGACACATTTTTTTCAGTAATTGAATAAAATTAAGCAAATCGCTGAATTGTCCTGCAATGTGCAACCCCCCAAAAAATCTATCAGTTTCCGTTCACTGATTTTATCAAATTTTCCTGGAAAAACACATTCATGGCTATGCTGACTTTTTAGGCACAGGAAATAATGCTTGGTCAGCCCTCCTATAAAAACACACACACTGCCATTCAAAAAAACACAAGGTACAGACCAACTGCTATCTGAGCAGGAGGCAGGCCTTCGGGCAGCAACCGCCTGCTCTTTACCCACGGGCAGTGACAATGCCTCTAGCCCTGCTCCCCATACACTCTCTCTCCGTCTCTCCCTCTGTCTCTCTCTCTCTCTCTCTCTCTCTGTCCGTCACACGTGCCCGCAGTGGAGACCTGGCAAACAGCGCTGTGCCTTGCCAAGGAAGATTTATACCTGGAGCTTGACCCAGTTCTGTTTGCATCTATATTAGCGAGGACAGAGGGCTGGGTACAGGGAGAGGGAAAGGTCATCGAGAGCCCAGGTACTCCACTGATGTATCAAGATGATGGAGCTGGCTAATTTAGTTAGCAACAGTTGTCCCCTCCGCCGCCACAGATGGTCCGCAGTCGCCGCAGCTCAAGGCGAAGGTTTAAAAACGAACACTTGAACCGAGGCTTTAAAGAACACAGTGCTGTATGTAAGAGAACATGCTCATAGACACCATTGTCTAGCAGCTGGGTGTGTAAAATAAAAGTAGTCAGATAAAAAAAAAACATAAAGAGAAGACAGATTCAGATCTTTAAGAAATACTTTATTCTTTAGTATTCATGAGTTCATAAAGTGTTTTTTCTAAAAAAAATGTATGGTACACTGACTATTTTTTGGTTTGGATTTTTAAATATTATATTAAAAGTGCAGTTCATATCAAAGACATAATAGTTTACCAAAACTAAAACAATTGAAAATTAAAATTAAGGTTTTTTTTTTTTTTCATTTTTACAAAAATATGTTTGTTTTTTTTAAATAAAATAAAGAATATTGATAAAATAAATAATACAATGACATATAAAACACGTTCAGCTGGATGCCAAGATAACATTTCCATTTTTATTAAATTTGAACTAAAATAACTAAAACTGAAATAAACATTATTAAAAACTGTAGGCTTATTTGAAAAAAAAAAAAAAAAAGAAATCCAACAACAACATCAAATTAATTACTAAAACTTGAATTAGTAAATTGTTAAATTGAAAAACAAGAAATTTAAAAACACAAAAATTCTAATAAGACCATTCTAAATATACCTCTTTTATTTAAACATTCTAAATACAAAGGTTTTTTATTTTCTTTGGGCCATTAATTCAAGATGTCATGTGGTGCAACTCCCCTAAAACTTAAATGTATTTATCTATAATCTATCACTTATTTTAACTACTTTTTTTGGAAAATCCATATCTTAATACTTTTGAATAATGTTTCATACACTGCACATATTATATTTTTAAGAATTTAAGACACAAGGGAAATATTACATGACTTTAGAATTGATGCTTTTCTTGAAAAGGTCATAATTTTTAGGACTTTTTATAAATACTGTATGTATGTTATTATTTGGTTTATGAACTCTGCCCCATCACCGCTAACGCTCAGACTTTAACCCGGACTACATTACCCAACATCCATTGCACAATCACACCATCATCTAAGCACTCACACCTGGACTAATCAAGCACCTGCTACTCATCACCACACCCACACACTCATCAATCACTAGTGCGAAGTCTTGATTTGCGCAGCAGTCATTTCCAACCGTTTATTCCCTGTTTGTTTTCTTATTTACTGAAACCACATTGTTACATCACCCTGTGATTGTTCTCTGCCTACCCTCACCATTTCCTTGTTTTTCGACTCTGACTCTGCCAATCCCATGTTGTGTCTGTTGCTGATTCTGACCCTGCCTGTACGACCTTGCTCTAAATAAATGCTGCTTATGGATCCGCACGCTTCCGTCTCCATTATCACAATGTATGAGATCACCATGTTAATTCTTACGATTTAATTTCTTTGCTCATGTTTATCATTTTTGCTCATTTCACTAACGTTAAACAGCATAACTGCTTTTTGGCAGTTGACATAGTTTGGACAATCTGAATTTAATGCTTTTACGATTTCAAATGATTTTCCTTCCAATTGACATATTAATATCGTAAATTAAAATCATCAACTCATTGTATATTTAAAAACCTCACTAATTTATTATTGCATAATAAAATAATCTATAACAGTCCACTGAAGGGCAATAAAAATCACATTCTTGACTGCAAATGATACTCGGCGAGAATAATAACAGCAGCTAAAAAATATGTTTTGGCACAGACTAATTTACATGATAGAATAACCTTCCAAAGAAGAAGAAAAAAAAAAAAAGAGGATAATGTATGCGGCGTGTTTGTGGTCATGCACCTCAGTTGTTTATTACCGAGAGAATTGCATTAAATCACCCCACAAGAGGAGTGTGTCGGGGGGGGAGAAGACAATGAAGCAGGCCTGTGGATATAATGAACTCCTGTGGGGATAAGCACACCTCACTATAAAGGCCTAACCACAAATTAAGTGCTTGTTGCCATCATGTCTTTGTAGAACACAGGCATAGATATAACCTGCGTGACTACGTGCTGCGTTTGAGCTGCTGCTGTTGTCTTTTTCTCTGCTGAAGGAAAGACAAAGACGAGAGACGCTGTGGCCCTTTCCCATGGCGGCTGGTGGCATACTTGCCATCTTTTGATTCTCTTCCATGTCTGGGTTTATAAAAGGCGGTCTAGTGTTCTCTGTATTGGCTTGATGCTCAATTGAATTACATGTTTGATCAGAACCCAAAAGCTGCGTAGGTCTTTCTATTAGCTTTACCAATGGTCTGTATGGCTAGCCGAGTAAGGCCAAACTCACAGAGGACTAGTTTGTTTTCCCAGATGAGTATGTTTATTTAGATGGAGCGCTTCACAGTGTTTTAACTTCATCTCAGAATCACTTTTAAATTCCCTTGGAATAGAAAATATGGAAACAAATAAAATCATTATTTACATACAACAGGGACATACTGTACAGTACAAGATTTATAACATAATGAAAATATGATAAATATAAAAAATGTTTATTCTGTATTATAATAAATTATATACTTATCCTTAGGAAATTGTTTATGCACATGTATATAATAATTTTATATATTTAGTAACAATTTAAAGTTAGAATTATATTTGTTTAATATAAGTAGGAGTTATGAAAAAGACAAATATTGTATAAATGTTTAAAGAATTTCTGCTTTATGATTATATACTTCATGATTAGGAAAAATAATCATATCATCAATATGTTTACATACAGCTAAAACATATAATATATTAATGGGAAATAATTTATAATTGCATTTTTATTATAATATTTATAATATAACGACTAATATATATGACTGTTAGAAATGTTCTATTCTATTCTATTCTATTCTTTTCTATTACATATTTCCATCTCTAAAATTCCTTAAAAATATATATATAAACAAATAAAAGTAAAATTATTTAGAAAGAATAAATATGACATTTAACATATAACAGAAACAACTGTAGGTCTATACAAAATATGCAAAATTATTTTGTAATAATTGACAGTTATATTTTTATTATAGAAATAAAAATTATTGGGTAAATGTGAGTTCATGCTGAAATCATTGACTTTTGCTTGTAGATAGGGTATTTTGGCATGATTTCATCGCTTGGAAATGCATGAACTGATTGTATGCTTAATATAAGTAAGGATTTATTTTGTAGGAGAAACATCTGAGAAGTAGGAAGCCTATGCCAAAGTGTCCAGTTGTTCTCCATTTGATCTCATTGGAGATTTTGAGGATATCAGAGACATGTCCTTTGTGGTTTTTCCATCCAGCGCTGTGCTATTTATCCACTACCTAAACAATAGAGGTAAGTCAGTTGAGAAACTCATCACAGAGAACTTTTTCCCCTCAAAACAGGGGGGCCCATCCAACAGCCTTTAATCAATACAGGAAACATGAACTTCAGGGGACACAAGGAACCTCTGACCGCAGATGAAGATTAACCACCCCTGCCTAGGACATGTTGTGCCTGTCTTCATCTCCACAAGCTCCGGCTACCAACAGATCCATCTTTCACCGGCGATCAGATGCTGTTTTTCTTACCAAGCAACACAGGGTGACATGCATTTTCCTCAATAGTCCTAGGTGAGCTTCTGTATCATAAATCACATCTGACAAAGCCCAGCTTGACCTCTAAATGGGGGAGATATCGTTGTATTCAGATTCTCAGTGGTGAGGGTTGCTCATAACCTCTGGCGTTTCTTTTTTTCTTTTTTTGCTTGTCTTGGTTTGAGTTTTGAACAATGTTTGAGTAATCCCATGGGCCTGACGGGAATAACAAACGATCCATGTCTTGAGCCCCATGGTGTATCACAGCCCCATGCTGTGTCTTCCTGTTTCAGGTAGAGCAGCGCTTCACAACTGGTTCTCAACACTGGATGTAAAATGGTGACCAAACAGAGTACAAAATCAATTAATAAAACACTATGAATTAGTAATGTGACAGTCTGATTTGGAAAAAAAAAAGTGCAGTTTTTTCCTACATCTTTATTTTTAAGAGTGTAATTCAAAATAGTTGAACAGAAAAAAGAAACTTGTTTGGAACAACATGATGTCAAAATTTTCCTCACTTATGAGAATAAATATAATGAAAACTATCCATTTAGAAGTATATTCCGTTTCCGTAGATCCGTAGAAGAATGTAAACCATCTTTAAAAAACTGTGCTAAAGTGTTCTTCTCTGCCCTAGAAGGACTTGAGGGGAGCACAAATGGTTTGCGCTTGAAGATCAAGTATGGGTGAAGTATTAATTGCTAACGGCCTCTGCGCTACCCATGCCTGTTTGTCTGCAAACCGAGATCAGAGGAAGCGCAATCGATGTCCTCAAACTGCCTCTGGATCTTCAGTCTCCAGGACTCAACGCAACCCTCCCAAAAGTGCATCTGCATGTCGTTTAAACCATTCCTCTGCACATTTTATGAATTCATGTGCTCTCCAGGTACATTCAAGCATCCCTCACTTCACCCTAGTGCTCCGCAGGCGCCCGCTAGTTTCTTTTGTGTTAATTAGTCACTTGCCATGCCTTAACAACTCGAGATCAGAGTCGACGGGGCAGTTTCTCTCTGTTCGGCAGCCTTTGATGATGGTTCGGCAAGCGGGGCTGGAGCTCAGGAGCTTGTTCGTGTGATAAAGCGCTGCCCTGAGCCGCTGCTCTTTTTCCCCATCAGCCAGGGAGAACGCAAGCACGGCTGGCCTGCAGTGCCCACATTGGTTCTTATTGGCTATGCTATTTTTTCCACCAGCAATCCTCATTTCCTAGATGAAAGGCACTTACTGTAATATTGCCTCAGTATTTCCTAGAACTGTGGAGGCCGAGTTCCATTTTTGCAGAATTCAAGCGTGTCTTTGTGCAGTATGAGGTAATGGTGGATTAAGGAACGTGGAAAGGGATTTCGGGAAGGGCGCAGACTGGTTTGTGTCATTGACTAGTTTTTGGAGTGCACAGGTCCCAGTCAGAGGGTCTCGCTAAATTATTGATCAATGAGATGAGTGGTGAAAACACAGCTTAGCACTATGCACTCTTCCCCCCCTCTCGCTCTCTTTTAGATACATCAAGCCCGATGTAAAAGCTCCACTGTGCAAAAATGCCTTCAAGTTCAGTTCAATTATTCAGCAACCCTCCCCGATAATGAATTATTGAGGTAAAAGCATGTTCGCGTATATGGCTGTGCGTCGCGCTCAAGACACAAGTGACTCATTGGGAAAATTATGAAGAGGGGCTGTCATTACAAAAGGCGGTTTTAACTTGGAGCGAGTGATTGCATGCAGTGTGGAGTGAATGTGAAATTAATATGGACCCCACTTACTTTAAAGAGATGGTTCATCCAAAAAATTACAACTCTGTCATTAATTACTCACGCTTATGTCATTCCAAACCTATAAGACCTTTGCACATTTTCTGAAGACAAATGAATACATTTTTGATGAAATCCGAGAGCTCTCTGACTCTCCCATTGACAACAAGTATTCTTACATGTTCCAAGCTCAGAAACATAGCAGGGAAATCCTAAAAATAGTTCATGTGACATCAGTGGTTCAACCGTGATTTTAAGAAGCTACGAGAATACTTTTTGTGCACAACGAAAAAAAAAATAACGGATTTATTCAACAATTCATCTCCTATACCCTATAGTGTTGAAAGAAAGTAACTTGGATAGAAGAATTGTTAAATGAAATACCCGCATCACAATACTAAGATACTTAGTAGCTTTGTAAAATTACGGTTAAAGTCCAGATGTCAAGCGGATTATTTTATTGATGTCCTTGCTACGTTTCTGTGCATCGATCGTAGTTATCCTTGCTGAAAGCTCAGAATTCAACAAATATATCTTAATTTCTTAATGTTCTGAAGATGAACAAAGGTCTTATGGGTTTAAAATGACATGAGGGTGAGTAATTAAGGACAGAATTTTGGGCTAACTATCCCTTTTAAAATAAGGCTGAAACATTTTTCATACAGAAATAACCAAATAACTGTTTAGATATTTAATCAACCGACATTTCTGATTCCATTCTGATCATGGAACAGCCACTTTTCACAGTCCAATTACTCCATGCCCTTTTGTCTTCCTTGTTAAATATCCCTTTTCACTCTGCAATGCATCATGTTATACAGTATAAGTGAAACGGGAGCTGGGCAATCCACACAGACTTTAAGAATTGATGTACTGTAATGTGCAAGAAAAGATACTTTGTTACCGCCAAAAACTCTCCGCGTCAAAGGAGTTTTCCAAAATGTGATTCACTTTACTCAACCCATTAGCCAAATTCAAGTTCCTCTACGGAAAAGAAAACTTCAAACCGTCTAATTGTGCCCCGTTCTCTCGATACAACAGTGTTACAATGCAGTCACAAGGCTAAATCCCATCTGTTGATGCAAATAACTCGTTGGCGTCTGTCGAACCATCCGCTCTGGCGAAGTGAGTTCGAGTGCCGGCTTCTGTTGAGAGGCCTAACTCCGCTTTATCTTGGCTTGGCGTGAGAGAAAAAGCAGATGATCCAATAAATTATCGATATCATCCCCTGTAAACCCAAGCCACTTTGGCCGCGTGGCACTTGGCGAAGAGTGGGCGGCCCCTAATCATTCATTCTCAGCAACTGCTCCCTGGCTCAGGGCCGCTTTTTCTAGCCTCTACAGGCTCAAACTCTCCACAAGGTGTTTGACTAGACTGCTTAAATATTTTCATTGAAGAGTTTCTCTAAATGGGCAAAGTGCACCCTCTCATTTTCAGATTACGAGGGGATGAGAAGAATTATTTAAAGCGAGACTGCGGGGACAGGAAGCGAGCCGAGACAGAGACAGGAAGAGAAATAATGAGAGAAAGCAAATCCGTTTGACTCGCTGCATTAGCTTCCCTCCTTTCCTATCAGTCCGTTCTTAATGAGCGTTCAGTTGTTTCCAGACCCGGTCAGGGCCGGGGCCACGGCTCCTCGTTATTTCCCAAATCGCTCCAGCCGTGCTGTTCGAGGCAGGGGCTTGATCGCTTTACGTCTTACGCCGGGATAAGCATTGGGCCTGGTCATTACACACAGGGGAGCTGCGCTAATGGAAGCGGGGCACAGGGAAAAAACGCTGCCCTTTTCCTCACCGAGAAACTTACTCTTGCTTGAACCTTTTATTAGACCTTACAGTCTAGATATATAGGCCCACAGAGCAAAGGCCATTTAAGCGTGCTGTTTCTGAACATTGTTGTTCGTAAGCAACGGTTAGCGGGGGCACTGCAAGTCTTTTCAAAAGTCTCTGACAAGTCTCTAAATCATAAATAATATATTAGTTGCTTTCGTAAATATTGTTTAGGTCTTTTGCTTTCATTGTTTTGCCTTTAAACAGCAGACCAGGGAGAATAATGCTAAATGCTAATGCTAAATGTTTTGAGGAACATTTTTGTTTACTTTTTTACGATTAGCAGTTCTGGTACCGTGAACCAATTCATGTCAGAAACAAACCTCTATGTCTTTTCTACTTCAGCAGAAACGTCACAGTGTTTGTAATCAAAGGTTAGTTATTTTAACCTTAACGGCCCTAATTTTCTGAACATGTAAGCAAATGTATTTGAAGTATCCTTAGCACAAAATAATGTTTTTCAAATACATTTTAGTGTATTTTCTTTTCAGGTGAACAGTAAAATCACTGACAGCCAATCAGAATAGATACAACTGAAGAGCTCGAGCATTTAAAGTGGCAGACGACAAAAATGCAATGTGCACTTATGGTTGCCAATATATCTTTACAGTTATCGCTCTTGTAGACAATGAATCCTAGCTATTTGCTATTTCAGTGATATCTACCAGGTGTCTAAGCATAAAATTTTATTCCAAAATAAAAAAATGAGGTCTCCTGAGCAATGAAAGAGCAACCTCTGAGTAACATAGATGTCTTCTGGCCTCGCTCCCTCAGTTTAATCGACATACGGACCTCATAAGTGAGTCTAGACGCAAAAGACTCCCTGAGGAGAACATGTCAGTTTGAATAAAGTGCATGCATTGACTATATCAGAGAAAAATCAATACGGACCTTTTCAAACAGCAGTTTCATGTCCAGACATTTGATTTGCCATCATTTTTATATTCAGCCCCAGCAGTTGGTTGAGAAAAGTGCTAATGGTGATCATCTGCAGCATAAACGCGTTCCTGTGTTTTGAAACAGGCTACTATTTCATCAGTGGACTTTTGATGCACAGCTGGACTATTGCTATAGACGTATTTTGAGATGTAAACACAATGCTATACCCTCAACCAGTGCTCGTGTGTGTCTCCTGCTGTTTTTTGGGGGGATCAGGGTGTATGAGAGCATGCATGCATGCAGAAGCCAGAGCCCCTGCAAGCCCCTCAGTTCTTCTTACAGTATCCAGTTTAAAAGGCTTGCGGTCTCTAGGGTGAGAAAGAGGCAGAGAAACAGAGGCAGAAAGAAAGAGAGAGGCTTTCATTAGGCAGTCAGGCCTGTAACCCAGCTGGATGTGACTGCCAGTTGGCTGGGCAGTATTTGGAGTCTGTTTGTATGCTTACGCATGGATTCAAGCATACACATAAAACACACTCATGCATGCTCGCTAACAACACCCTTCATTATTAACAGCATTCCTGGACACAGTGAAACACACAGACTCTTCCCGAAGGGTCTGTGTTTTAATGATTTTCTCAAATGATACAGCTTTTATGCATTTTGTATATTAGTCTCCAGACTTCTTAAGAACAATCACTATGACTTCAAAAACCCAAGTTAGTAATTATATTGTTGATCCTGTCCTCCAACAAAATCGGCCCTATAGGTTGTTTGTCCAAGCACCTTATTACAACTTATATTTACGTTATAAAGTTAAGTGCCCTCTAGCGGGCGTTTAAATAACGACAGTGTCGTCATGCATTCATGAAATGCATATGACTGTTATTACCAATATAAAAAGCATGTTTATTGAAGTGCAATGTGTGGATTTTTTACACACCGATCTCACTGTGATTTTAAAGCCTTGTCTCACGGCAAATCGTACATATTTTAGTTGCCAGTTTGTATGAATTTGTACGAATGACCTACACGTAACTCCGCCCCTAAACATACAAGGTTTATACAAATCAAACGTACAAATTTGTATGAGTTAGTACAAATTTTCCACCTCTTACGAATATGTACGAATTGGTTGTGTGACTGTGTTGTAATTTAACCCACTCTTAAACTTACCCCTTACAGAAATAGTGCAAAATCATGATTTATGGTGCATATACATTTTATGAGCATGTGCCATCTCTGGGATCGAACCCGTGATCACACAAACACAATGTGCTACTAACTGAACTACATGAAGCCTGAATTATGATTTAGGTTAAAGAGTACAAAACATTAATATGAAAATGTCCTGTTACCGAAAGTGGCACAATTGTTTAGTGTACGCTGTGATGGGTCGTATTGGATAAACAACCTATATGGGCGTATTAGTTGGAGGACTGGTTGATATTGTTGCAGAAGCATCAGTCTATTAAAAACAAACAAACATTCTGATTCATTCAGAAATGAATGAATAAGCAGCGATACCAACACAGACCAATTCCTACGTATTTTACGAGGTGGCTAATTCGTATTAATTCAAACGACCTAACTCATACAATTTTGTTTGGTTTTTCTAAACGCCAGTGACGCGTAGGTTTAGGGGTGGAGTTAGATGTAGGTCATTCATACAAATTCATATGATTTTTGCTAAAATGCACGTGTTTTATGAATTGGCAAGTCGTATGAATTTGTATGACTCCAATTCCGACTATATCCCAAGAAAATCCTACAAATTTGTTAGCATTAGCCACCTTTAGCTGCCATTGCTGTGAGATCAGGCTGCCGATACTGTGTAGAGTGTTGCACGTTTGCAACCATTTGGTGAAAACAAAAAAATGTAAGTTCTACAATATTAATCAATCTGATGTAGTCATGTTCTTGTTCTGAATTCATCATGCTGCTGTTACTGCCGATTTTGCCTTACAAACTTGTACATAACGTTCCCTCACAAACTCTTTCTGCCGAGGCATGTTTTATGAATGTTAGTATTTGGTAATTTGTTGTTTAACACTATCGTTAGTATCATAATAGCCTCAGAAAAATGAAAAACGAAACAGGGAGTTACAGTAGTAGACCCTTTGTGCAAAGAGAAAAAAAATGAAAAGAAAGATTTTATCACAGCCTCATGCTTGTGATTTTAAATAGGAACTCTTTCCTTTGTCTGCAATGCGTTTACCGTCTTTTGTCTTTCATTTTTTAAAGTCTGCGAAACTATTTCATAACTGCAGATTAAAATTTTGTGTGGCTCGTGTGCATAACCTCGCTCATGAAAATTATGCCCCATAACCGAGAAAGGTTTTTCAGATTATGGATGTTCCTTTATGCCTATATTTGATATGTAACTTGCTCCAGGCACAATGTTCCAGATATTACCAAGCTTTCCGTTTAGCTGTGTTTTAAAGCAATTCAATATACGGTTTTCATGATTCCAAAATATTCCTTCCATTGTTAACTGTTTGTGTGCTTTACTGAATGTGATTGCCATATATAATATGTCTGTGTTATAGTGAAAACAACTATTTTTATTTTACTTAAAATTAAATAAACTAAAATATTTTTCTAATTTCTTAAACAATAAAACATGATAATAAATTAATAATCATAAAAATATGAATAATAAAATATTTTACATTTATTATACAAAACTAATAACATTTTTAGCAAGAGTACACATCCTTGTTAAATGTAAATAGTTTGTACATTAACATTTTCATTCAACCTTCTAATGAGCGGCACACTATCACTGCTTACAAGTGATAACAAGTGTTTGAAACTAATTTTCAAAGGATTTTGGATTTTTCAAAGGAAGTACCACTGGTCATGCACTTATTTGTATCCTTTTCACCATCTCTGCTAATTAGGAGCTCTCACCTGATGTTTCATCCACTCTGGTTTTCCATCGTTTGGAGGCCCAGTTCAAAATACAGTACTGAAAAACATAGCTAATCTATGGAAACCACTAAATAAAAAATGTAAAAGTTTTTTTTTTTTAATGTCACAATTTTTTCTTGCAATTCTGACATTTTTCTTTATGAAGTTAGAATTGCATAATATAAAATCACAATTATGAAATGTAATTTATAAAGGCGCAATTGCACGTTATAAAGTCATATAATCATGCAGTTCTGATGTTTTTTCTCTCAGTTTCAAGTTTACATTATGACTTTTTTTAATAGAACTGTTTCATTTAAACTTATTAACTCATATTAACTTGTGATTCTCTGAATGTTTTGTTACTGCAAGATGTTAAACTCACAATTGCAAGTTATAAAGTAAAAATTTTATGATATATACTCGCAATTGCAAAAACGCACAAAAAAAACCAACTCAAAAAACAAGTCAGAAGTGCAAGATAAAAAAAATTCTGACATTTTTTTCACAATTGTACATTTACGTCTCGTAATTATGAGGATAAAAACGTCAGGACAGTTGTTAGATAAAAGTCAAAATTGTGAGAGAAAATTTTCCACATAACTTTTACACTTTTTTTTATTCAGTTGGGGAAATAACAAGCTATCTATATATCGCAACTGAATTTACAGTTTTAATTACTATGTTTGAATGTTTGTGTGACAGTGCTATGGGATGTGGTATTAAAAAAAAAGCGAAAACAAAGGCAGATGCAATAGTGGCCCAGGTTACATGGGCTCGATAACTTATCATGAGCGCTCCTTTGGGTTCATGTCAAAGGATTCAACCCCCGCAACTCTTGTTGTCTGGAGAACAATGGGCATTTCACAACTTTATCAGGTTGCCGTTGAAAAAATGTTACCAGAATAGGATAAAACAAAGAAAGCAGGCCAAAGCTGAACGAGGGCAACATCTATCCCTCCCAGAGGGAGCAGCATTGCTCTCCTACCCCTCCTTTTTAAAACTTTGGTGTACTACAAAGGCACAAAAAACAAGGCCCACTAAAGCATCAACTGTGTTCAAGACTAGAAAGACGCCTTAAGAAATAAGAGCGCTAAGTCACATTAGAATTGAATGTCAATTAGCTTAAACTTCGTTATGTTTGTAAGTTTTAAACATACTGCAAATTACTAATATGACTAAAAATAACTGTTTGTTTTGACTTCTTAATTAGAATGCTCTAACCCTACAAATTATTTAGTTATTTATTAAATTAATATATTTGTATTGAGCGCTGGGGCATTACATTGATCAAAAGTGACATTAAATACATTTATAATGTTACAAAATAATTCTATTTCAAATAAATGTTAAACTTTATATTAAAAAAAGAATCCTAAAAAAAAGAACTATCACAGTTTCCACAAAAATATTAAGCAGCACAACTGTTTTCACTATTGATGAGGATAATAAATGTTTCTTGATTAGCAAATCAGCATATTAGAATTATTTCTGAAGGATCATGTGACACTGAAGACTGGAGTAATGATGCTGAAAAATTCAACTTTGCATTAAAGGCATAAATCAAATTTTAAAATATATCCAAAACAGCTATTTTAAAGTGTAATAATATTTCACAATATTACAGTTTTTACTGTGTTTTTATATTAATAAATGTGTCTTTTTGCAAGCATAGACTGTAAAATAAAAATTCCAAAAAATCTAGGGTAAAAAAAACTGCAGCTGTGTTTTTTACGGAATTCGACTGTAAAAAATATGGTAACAGCATTTTAGGTTTTATGGTTTTAAGTTAAATTTACAGTTAAATACCGTAGTTTCTTTAACTGATTTAATGTTAATGTACCGACCTATTAACTCATTAATACTCATTTAACTGAAATATGCAACAAACATTCATTTAACAACATTGCATGTAACATACAGCCCTAATAAACATAACTGAAAAACTAAGAAACGTAATAATTTCAAAGAAAAAAACATCAAATTCAAACAAATTCTTGTAAATTCTGGGAAGGTCAGTTTATGGTTTTTCCCAGTAAATTTTACAGGAATTTACTATTAACCATTTAATAGGTTTTTACCATAACATTTTCACAGTTTTTTACCATTAGTGTCTTTTTTTTACAGTGTAACTTCTTTTAGCAACAACAACAAAAAACGAACTTTTGAGCAGTTGCATATAACAATAATGAATAAAGTGTAAATAGATTTATTTTAAAATGGCTTGTAAAGGTCAGAGATCACATCTAACGATGTGTGACCCTGAACCACAAAACCAGTCATTAATGTCCTTTTTTTTAATTATTATTAAGATTTACATATCATCTGAAATCTAAATAAATAATATTTGTTAGAATAGCATATTATTTGGCTGAATCTCCAAAAATCTGGAGTCTGAGGACGCAAAAATTCAAAATACTGAGATCACCTTTTAAGTTGTCCAAATGAAATTCTTACTGATGCATATTACTAATCAAAAATGAAGTTTTAATATATTTACGGTAGGGAATGTACAAAATGTCTTACTTAATGTTCTAATGATTTTTGGCATAAAAGAAAAAAAAACATAAATTTGACACGATTGCTACAAATATACCCAAGTGACTTAACACTGGTTTTGTGAACCAGGGTCACATTTGAAACCAAGCTTTCTAGATATTTTTGTGTCTCACAAAGATCAGTTTGTAAAAATATATCTGTTAAATGAGTTTTTAATTTAAATAAACATTGCATTTATAGATCCATAATTATCATAATCCGCATAACTTTTGCTAGCATTTGAATGGAATATTGTAGTAGAAACTATGGCAAAATGTTAAAATTGTTCACTGTAATTAGCACTCAAATACTGTGTGACTTTTATGACATATTTCTGCTGCAAGGGAAACACTAGGCAGACAGAAACTAGTTTTATCTCGTTGTATCACTGTTTTGCATTATGGGACAGTTTTTTCATTGTGTCGTTTGCAGCTGTTTGACTCCAAACGTGTCATCATGTGCTCATCACCGGCGGCCGTGAGCCATCAGCGTGCCACATCAGGCATGGAGAGGCAATCACGACGGAGTGGCCGTATATTTATTTATAATCGCAGCATGCGTCCGGACTGACAGAGTCACAGAGGTACAGCACCGGGCCGGAGTGTTTATCTCTCTGGACCGATGCCACCAAAACTGTGACAGTGCTCCTCTGAGGTCCGTGTGTGTTTGTGATAGAAGAAGGAGTCAGTCAGTCTTTGTCGTGGCGAGGCAGCCGGCTGCAACCTGGGACGAGGATTGTTGTTGTCACGTCCTACACTATGCCTGAGTAAAAATCATAAACGCTGATACCTTGGCGGCGAGGAACTCTGGGACGATTATTTAACAGAGACGATAGAGCCGGCCGATCATTGCCCTGTCAGGCAGATGTGTTATTCAGAGGCGGTTGGCTTATCGCATGGCGAGCGCACTCAGTCGTGCACGGAGCCACAGACCTTGAAGTGATGGGCAATCACATGGCCTCAGGCAAAGAAAAGTGAGAGAGAGAGAGAGTGAGGTATGTTTGAGACGAGGAGATTGCAACAGCAGTGTTTGCTCACATGCCATAATGCCTTTTTTGTTAGGTAGTTGGCATGCTGGAAAAGAGATAAAGTTCAAATGTTCACATTGATATTGTCTCAGTTAACAGTATATTTAATAAAACAGAATACAAATATGATATTACAGCAAGACACAGGTGCAGGTGAAACTTTTTTGACATGTTAAAGTATTTGGGTATCTTATTTTGTCAATGAAAGTACTTGGAACAGACATAAAACAATATATTTTAACAATTTGGGGGGGAATAAAATGTTGTGTATAATCCATCAAATTGTATATGAACAAATCTATCTGCACAAACCTCTGTACTATACTCTCAGGGTATAGATAGGAATATGTGTGTACGTGCTGCTCATTTTGGGAAAACGGCCTTTAAAACTATGTATTGTAATTAAAGTCTGTTAACACATGTAGATAAAATACTATAAAACAAACACTTAACAGTGTCTTAAAGATGTTTTCTTTGCAAAAAGCCAAAAAAAACTATTTTTATAATTCTTTATATGAAAAACAAAGTGAAGCTATTCATAAATAGTGAAAATCCATTGAAAAATGTTCTTTATAATCAAAAAAGGTGAAGCTTCTTTATATGAGCGCTTAAAACAATAAAGTAGCAAATAATAAATCGTGGAATTCTAGTAATAATCTATATAATCCAAAAAAAAAGGATCCAGATAAACGTCATTTTCCAAATTACTTCCCTAAATATTCTGGGAAAAAACAATTAAACACATACATATACAGTTGATTTAATAAAAGGGCATGTTGTCACAAGTGGAATTGCCATTTATAAATGTATTAAAGACTATTTAATAACTCTTAAATAATTGTGAACATTATTCATAAAATAGCAAAAAAAAACAAATTTAAAAGGTAACAGTAACACTTTATGTTAGGGTCTCTTAACTATTTGCATGCATATTACTAGTATAGTAGTAACCATTTATTAGTAGTAATTAAGCACATATTAAGGCCATATTCTACATCTCTGATCCTAGTCAATACCTAAACTTAACAACTACCTTTCTAACTATTAATAAGCAGCAAATTATGAATTTATTGAGGAAAAAGTCATAGTTAATATTGAATAAGCGTTCCCTATTCTAAACCAAGGTAACATACAGTCTTTGCTTAAAGAAAAAAAAAATACAAAAACCCTTGTAAAATATCAAATTTGCAAAACACATGCATCAAATCTGCCTTAATTATATAACTGGCTCTCGAATGCGATTGCTGTTTTATTGTGTTCACCCAAAAATACAATATTTAAATTTCTATTTGAAGGATAAAAATCACCTAAATGATCCTAATTTGTGACATTCTAGCAAGAAAAAAAATTGCTAGACTTTTTGTGCAATTGGCTTTCAAAACCTTTATTGAGCTACATACATTGTGACAACTAGCCCCTGTCTCACGTCCAATGAAGTGATAAAGATTTAGCATACATTAATACACTTACACCCCCCCCCCAAAAAAAACAAGCAGAACTGTATCGTAGTTGCTCTGCAGTTTCCATCACGCCTCAATTTGAGCTGATTCTGTCAGACGTTAATGTTTCAGGACAGCGAGCGAGTCATTCAGCAGTCAGCAAAACGCTTCTCTTATTTTGCTCCCTATCATCATGTTTCTTCCCAAACTTTCAGCTGGGGAAAGACACTTCTAATCAGGTTGCCTGGGAACAAAAAGTGTTTAATGTCCTAATGGAACGACAGAGTTCCACTTTTAAAAAGCCACACATTACTTGTAAAGTGACTTCTCTGTGTCGTTACCTGAGTGCCGGCGGTTTATTTTTACCTCCCTTCTCCCCTCCTCATTCTTTAGCCGCTTCGGGAGATGGCGTTAGTTTGGCTTCATCTCTGACAAAAGATAAATGAGCTCGGGGTCTGTGGTGATCCACTATGGCTGCCAGGGGGTTCCAAAATAGCAAACTATTTTTCATAACGGGCCAAGTGATATGGAGTAGGATGCAGCAGGCGGGCTAACATTTACCATCTCCGCGTATATACAGAGATTCGATTCTTTTGCTTTTCGTTAAAGTTAACTTGAGAAGTTAAGGTTGTCTGTTGCTCCTGAAGGGTGTTGCGACTGAACGGGAGCGGGGTAGTTTCTTTCATATATCTTCATGGCGGGCTCAGATCAACTCTTCATCATTAAGTTTACAAGGTTGTTTAATGTGAATTTGCTGTGTATTCCTGGCTGTGTGTTGCCAGTTTAAGTGCAGTAGGTATTATTATTAATCAATCGGGATTCATTGTTATGTTGTGGATTTACGTATTACTTGTAATAGTATGTCCAAATATCCCTACCTCACTATTTTGTAATAATACTGTTTTGATATATAATATTTTGTAAGCTAAGATTATTTATATTTCGGTTTACTCAATTAGCAACGCATACTAAAAGTATACAGATATAAACCAATTGCCACAATATTATTAAAATTGCACCTTATTCTTTAAACGTGCAATAAATATATTGTTATTATTTAGCATAAATATTCACATATTCATTATTGTTTAGATTTTTTTTGTGTGAATAAAAATAAAAATATTTATCATTATTAATGTATTAATATTTTAAATTGTATTAGAATTTTTTATTTTATTATTTTTGTGATTACAGTAATGTTTTGTGATTACAAAAAGTTTTTAAAATATTAATATGGCAATACACACTGAATCATTCGTTAAAATACCACAAGATTACATAACTGCAGGATTAATACTAGCTCGGATAATTTAGTTTTATAAAAATTCAATAAGAACTTGTTGAGTTCATATTGAGATCAGTCACATTTTATTGTAGGCTTTGTGAATCTGAGCACAGAAACACATGCAAGATCACTGGGTTTTTCTTTCTCAGGAGAAAAAAATTCTCCATTTAATCTAGCTGCTTAAAAAATAACAATAATAATAATATTTTCCTTTTCCTAATATACGCTTTTATTCCACAGTGTAGTGCAATATTGTTATATTTTGACCACAAACCTACCTAACCTTTTGTAGGATTTTATTACAATAAATTACGGTTATATTTACATTGTCAACATTCTAATGCAATTCCATTAAAATACAGAACACAGTTCCTGCGCAAATCAAAACTGTGTTTGTTGTACTTCCTAGTGCCGCCCGGCACCTTCCCTGCCGTGTGATGTAATTAATGTGGTGTTGTAGAACAGCTCAAATCCTTTGATAACCTCTGTTCTGCATCTCAGATCGGGCCATTAATCATCCTCACAAACATTAGCGAGAGAAGAGGGCAGAGTGAGGAAAAAAGCGAAAAGAATAAAGAAAGAAATAGCTATGTATTTTTTTTTACCTCAGGAAACTGTCCTGTGTCAACAGGAGCAACGGTGGAAATTTGAAAGAAAGTTTCCATTTAAATGAGCGCTGGCGAGCCGCGGAGGCACTTTGAAGAGCTCTGAGCGAGACACAAACAAGAGCTGCCGCCTCGGCCCGCGTTTTGGAGCTGCCGTTGACACCTGATGAGTGATCAAACGCTGCTTCTTTCTTCCTACGATCCTATGTTGTAGTCTGATAATTCGGCAGACCATGTTACTAGAACATCCTTACAATCAACATTTATAAAACCCTCCCATCACAAGCTCGTACGTCCTCAAAAAATGCTCTTGTGGCTCTTGGATTGTTGCTTTCCTTTAGGGAACAAAAACGCGCGGAGCTAACGGCTGCATTTGTAATAGATGAATTGCTGTATTTATTCTGAACTGGCTCCTTAATGGCAGGGAGCACAATAGAGGACTTGCCTGCTTGGCAACAGGTGGCACAGCAAGGGGCTTCAAGTTATTGAACGAACACATCGTTACAATCACTGCATGTCTTTTCACGACCGCATAAAGGTATGGTTGAGTTTTAAAATTAAAGGGAAAAATGGTTAAACTAGATTAAGGCCTCCAACATGTTCTGAATGCTGTAGGTCGAGACGACACATTCAGTGTATTCATGGTACAGTACATTTGTGGTTTCACTGGCAAAACAAACAAATAATATGAGGCTGAAAGCTCTCTTAGGCTATTTTTAACTTGCAGCGTACACCTTTGGACGTTTTTAGACAGCTGTGCTAGAAAATAGAAATGTGGTTTAAACTCAATGATCCTCATCCATTAAGCTTTGGTAGAGTTATTAGTAGTAAATTCATTGAACTTCCCGAAATCTCCTCCAGATTTATACATAATACATACTTATACATAACATATACGCAAATGAATTCCAGCAATTTGGGAAGAAATCGCTCTTTCATAATTAGCGTATTCTTTGCCCAACTATAGAATTCAACACAGTCTCACGACTAAATCATACGTATTCGTAAGAGGTGCCAAATTCGTGCTAATTCTCTCATTTTAACAATATTTATATAATTTTCCATTTTTTGTGTGTTTATAGTAGGGGGCACTATTACACATCTTCTAAAAAGAGTATTAAATCGCTGGATAAAATGCAATGCAGAAACAAGCAATTGCATATGTAAGATGGTGAATGTATAAAAATCCACTCAGGTCACCCAAAAAATTTAATTTTGTCACCCTCATGTTGTTCCAAACTCGAACAAACTTAGTTCACCTTAGTTCATGCGTGGTGACTCACACTGACGTACAATGCTCACATTTATGTTGTGAGACTCTTGTGAATGTTGAAGACAGAATTTAAAATATTAAAAATATATAAATATTTGTTGTTTCTTTGCAAACGAAAAGCATTCTAATAGCTTCATAAAATTACACAAAAAAACAACCGGCATTAAAAAAATTGCAATCTTGTGAGGCTAATTACCTATTTAAAATGAACAGCTTTAAATTCTGATTAGCTTTTCACCTTGGCAAGCTACAGTTTCAAAACTAGCCTCTGGCTGGAAGAGATCTCAGATTAACAGAAGCAGTAAATTTGGACCAGCAAATGGCCATGCAATATGTCGTGCGGTGACATCCTCATGTTGTTTTAGTGTATGACAGATCATAGGAACAGAGTTCATTTTCTGTCTGTTGTTGATTTAATTGTAGCTCGTGCCGCTGTGGGCTCATTGATTTAATGTTTGGAGCCGGTCTGAGATCAGCTGAAGTGCAGCGGTGAATGACAGCACTCCAGTGGTGCGGGGAAGCTGAGGTGAAGCCTGCCAGACCGGGCACACCTGGGCCTGCAGGCAGATGGTAAGGGCTCAGAGAGGTTACGCAAAACCGTGCCCAGCCATATGTCTTTCAACAGTACAGAAACTTCTGGAAGCCGCGAGAGCTCCATCACGGCTGCGACCCAAGCGAGTGCAGACCAAACGTGTTCCAGCATGATCCCAGACCAGGTGTTGGGCAAATTGTTTCCTCGCGCCTTCCTGATTGGAGAGCGGCTGGAGAACAAGAGGAGGGCCGCAGCGGCCACATGGATAGGTCATTGACCTTTAGCTGAAAACAGGAGCCTCACGAGAAGCCTGATGGTGCATTTTAACGCGCATTTTGTGATTATTTTATCATTGCTAGTTTTAAACAGACAAAATTTTCCTATAATGATCTGATGTCTGGTATGTGATTTAAATGGCATTTTTGCTAATTTAGTTTTTTGAGCCTACAAAAAATAGATTTTCAGTTTCAAAGAGTTTTACTGGACCTCAACAATCCTGATATCTTTACAGAGCATCCAAACCTTTGTAGAACAGGAATGGAGATGTTTCGCAGAATATCCAAGCCGCTCATTTCCACATGATGATGGCGAATGAGCAATGTCAACCTCCAAAAAGGCCAAAAAGCAGCATAAAAGTATCATAAAAGTGGCCTATTCTTCTGAAGCCATGTGATAGTTGACTATAAGGAACAAAACCAAAATGTAACACTTTATTTTGATTAGTCAACCTAATTGTAGTCATTGGAGTATTAATAGACTGTCTGCTAAATATCTTCTAACACTTTATTTTGATGGGTCCACTACATATTACATACTGATTATCAGAAACTTATCAGCAAGTGTATGTCAACTTACTCTACTAACTCTTAACCTTCCCTTACTCTGAGAGTTAGTAGACGTGTAGTTGCAAATTAATGAGAATTAGTTGACAATATTAGTAACAATCTTGCTTATAGTGGACTGTCTAAAGTGGACAATAAAAATAAAGGGCAACCAACAGTAAGTTGGGGAAGTATCTGCAGGTGATTTTCTTACAACTAACAAATTAATTTAGCATATTGACCAAAGCAATATACCAAGCGCAGCAATTAGCATAGTTGCGATAACAATAAACAATAAAGAAATAAATAAGCCACAGTAAGCAGAAAAGAACCGGAGGCCAAAATTGATGGGTTGCAACAGTATTGATTGTCACGATGTATTGCTGAGGTGTTGTTGCGGCTGCGCTTCTCAGCGTGGACAGAGAGGCTTGGAAACCAGGAACTTCAGAATTCGACATTTATTAAATCAAACACGAATGAAAAGCACAGCTGACGAGGCAGCGACTAACACAGACAAGAACACAACAACACTCTGGGTAACTTTAACAACGGACAAACGGTACAAGACAGGGGAGTGAATTTATACAGAGACTAATATGTGACACCTGGACAGACACGGCTGGGGATGAATGAACACTGACGAGGAAGGCGGGGTTACAAATGAGAGCGAGCACATGGGAGACAAAAGGTAAACATAAACACAGGCACATGAACACAACAAAACACAGACAAGGAACGCCTACGGCGTTACATAGCCCCTCCCCAAGCCGTGGCTTCCGGACGCAAGAAAAAAAAAATCCTAAGGAAGGAGCTCCACCCTTCCAGGGTGGATCCGATGATTGCTGAACCCTCCGAGGTAACGCCGATGACGTCCATGCGCTCCAGGACTGACCAGACCGTTCAAAAGCCCACCATGGTGGAGCAGAGGATTGCCAGGCCCTCTGAGGCAACGACGACCATGCCCATCAGGGCTAACCAGACGGCAGGAACCTCCTCCAGGGTGGAGCTGACGATCGAAGTGCCCTCCTGGGCCGAGCAGGCAGCGACAATGATCTCCTGGGCCGAACAGTCACTGATAATGCGCTTCTGGGCCAAACAGTCTCTGGTGATGCCCTCCAGGGCCGAACAGGCAGTGAAAGTGCCCTCCTGGGCCGAACAGTCACTGATAATGCCCTCCTGGGCCATCCGGACAGTAACTCAAAGACCTCCCTGGGTTGAGCAGCCACCAAAGAAGCCTCCAGAGATTCTACGGCTGGTGCCGACATCTCTGGAGGTGGTGCAATCATTGGAGGACCCAATGGAGTCTCTGAGCCAACCACGGGCTCTGGAGCTCAGGCCATGGGACCTCACAGTCAATAACAGACTCTGTCAACTCAGAACATGTTAACTCACAGTCATTCACGGGTTCAAGAGGCTCAGGCCATGGTAAATCAGTCATTAAAAGGTTCAAAAGGCGAACGCCATCTGTTTCTGTTGGTCCATTGTTCTGTCATGGTGTGTCGCTGAGGTTTTGTCGCAGCAGCATGGGAGACAAAAGGTAAACATAAACACAGGCACATGAACACAACAAAACACAGACATGGAATGCCTACAGGATCCTAAGGGAGGAGCAGACGACCAGACGGCGTTACATTGATAGACCAGGGGCCTCATTTATAAAATATACTAAATTTGATATTACGATCAACTTTCGAATATGCATACGTTTGATTTATAGAGCGAACGCACAATCAGAAAATCGCTAGTAAATATCTTTAGCTCTTTGCCTTGTAAACAACTCCTAATTAATGTCATTAACATATAAAACATCACAAGTCAGCATAATTTACAACAGCAAGCTGCAAGAACAGCTTACACTTTGTAAAAACCTGCACCCCTACAACAACAAAAAATGTGAGCGCTGCGATGGATCAAATCTGTGCAAACAAATGCTCTATAAATGAGGCCCCTGGTATTACGTTAAATAATGGCGTGTGTGATTAATTTGAATACTCTCCTCTCATAAATTTTGCTTTTGAAAGGGAAATTCCTACAAATGTATATTCAATAAGATCAGGTGCACAAATACTTTTCAGCGCTGATTTTTCACTGCATATCTTTAGTAAATCCGGACAGTACTATTTTAAAAGACAGTTCCAAAAGACAGCTTGTGCTAGTGCTAGTTTCTTCATAATACTAGTGTATTGTGTGATGCTGTTGTTTTATCGAAATGTTGTCCCAGTCATGCTGCATAAGACCTTTCTTGCTTCTATATATGATTAAAAATCCAACAAGTGCAAGCTTGGAATCAGAAGCATCGGCTCCTGGTCAAGTTTCTGAGAGCGAAAACCATCTTTGCAGTCCCCGTGGATCCTGCTGAGATCTGAGAGTCTTCCGTTCCTTTATCCAGTGTTCTTATGTTGTCCGTGATTACTTATGATATGTAAGATCTTTGTTTTTTCCATTCCAGTTCCACCTGGAAACTCTGGCCTTGGGTTGTAAGCAAAAGATGAAGGTCCAGCAGCTGTTGCTTTGTGTGGGAGAAAGCAGTATGAGGTTAGAATAAGTAGAAACGCCGAAATAGAAGGGGAAATATTTCCTGTTGTTTGCTTAATCAAAAATATCCTTGATTTGCCACATGAAGTAGCATTAAAAATCACATTTAAATGGTATCTGATGTTCACCCTACAAACAGTCTTTTCTAGAAATCCAGAAAGCACACACGGACACTCATATGTCCAACTTTGGGCTATTTTTAGCCCCAGGATTTAGGCTTAAGTGATCTCCGAGCTCCTTAGACTTTTCATTCTTGACTAATTTTTCAAGGTAGATTTCTGTATTATGGTGAGCTAGTAGGGGAGCGAGCTTAGCCATACACCAAGCATGTATATTTTCACCAAGCCTTTATCTTTCTAGTTAGTATACTTTTGTTAGAGGAAAAGAGAACCAGAGAAACATACACAGCCAAAACGCCTTTTGAAAAGAAATGCAGAATTTTTACCAACCGTAGTAAATCAGATTTGAATGATTTAAAAAAAGACCATCATATATGTGATATCTGACCGTTCATCACTCTAATCACCAAAGACCCGATAGCTCCTCTTCCCGAACACAATGCCAGCCTGTGCTAATGGCAGTGCCAGCCGTGTCTGCGAGGGCCTCAGGAATGATTGATAGATAGAATTATATCAAGGTGACTTCTCTCCCCCTCCATCAGGTTGTTTAGCTTGATCGATAATAAGAAACACGTTTAATAGGCAGAGCTGAACAGTAAAAGGCCATTTATCAGTGCAGTTAGCATCTCCTCTCGATGACACCACACCATAAACCTATGGATCATTGTTATTCATCTTTACCAATGCAGACATAAGGAAAAGTCATAAAGTGGCTGATATAGGCAGAATTTTAAAGTAGCTTGCTTGTCTATACCCACTTTTTGTTGTCGTTGTTTCTTCCATTTTGTTTTGTCTTGCTCAGTTTTTTGTTTTAATGACTTGCTTTTTGTTTTGGTGCTTGTGTTTTGTGTAGTGTTTTGATGCTTTCTTTTTGTTTCATATTGTTTTGTTTTGCTTTGTTGTGGTTTTAGTTTTCAGTTGAATGCTTTGATGCTTTGTTTTATTTATGGTTTGCTTTGCTTTTTTTTTTTTGTTGTTTGTTGTTGTTTGCTATTTTGCTTTTCTTGTTGTTTCATTTTTGTTTTGGTTTAGTTTATTTAATGAATTATTTATTTATCCTTAGTTTCCCTAATGTTTTCTTTCAGTTTCTTTTGTTTAGTGAAGTTATTTTCTTGAAGTTTGTTTAGGTACTATCCTGTTTAGTTTTCCTCAAAAACAATACTGAGGTCCTGAGACTTTGACGGACACCGCACCACAGCTGGTGTTAAGCAGAGGTGAACAAAGAGGAAGGATTTACTGTTTGGCGGCTTTCATTGCAACCCCATCATGGCTCATCGCCTCAAGGCAGAGGTGTCGACTGCAGACTGCAGGAAAAGCCCTTTAAATGAGCGAAGGGTTGAATCGTTCATGCCTGTTACACGAATGAAAGACTTCCTCCAGAGAGCAACACACACAGAACACATCCACACAGATGCACACACACACAGCCTGGCCCCCTCAGAGGGGACCTGACCACTCTGATGAAATAATCACTTCAAGATAGATTTCCTATGGCTGGGGCAGACCGAGAGAGACCACAGGTCATTTTATTAGAAGGGAAAACACACACGCTTATGCTCTTTCAAGCAATCTGACAGGCAGGGGGGCTTTGCATAATTCTGGCAAAGATGTCCGACGTCCCCCTAGTGTGATTTTGGGTTTTGCTCGAGTCTCCCCGGTGATATTATCAGAGAATAACCTCAGCTGCAGTTCAGGGCCCTTTTATCCGTCCTGTTCTCTGACCATTTGGCCAAATGCCCCCCCTCACGCATCCAAACACACTCATAGCAGACGTTGCCTAAGGGCTACAGCAAATCCCAGCGTCCACACAAAGACCGGCCCCATGCACAGGGCCAGAAATGGCACATCAAACATCGCTGTTATTATTCTCCTGTTCTCTCTTACTCTCTTTGTCTGTATTTCAGAGTAGGTGCTGTTAATATGTCCCAGTCGAGAGGAAGTCTCAGAAGACGTCCAGAGGATAGCTGTGTTATTTAGCAGCTCCACAATACAAGAACACAACAGGAAATCATTTTCATTTTAAAAATGCAAAGGCCATTTTGACCACAAGCTGATCCAACAGTTTCTGGTATGACAAGAAACTACAAATTCAGCTCTTTCAGATTTACTGTTCTGTTGCTCTCTGTTGATTGTGAAACTCAAAAGATTTTTGTAATACAGCACCCTCAGATCATAATACAGGTACCATGGTACTGAATCATTATCTTATTTATACACCAGCTTATTTACAAAAGCATTGACTAATACAGTGGCATTGCCATGATAGGTGTACAAAAGGTATGCCATTACTATGATAAATGTCAAACAACGTAACAAGTAACATAACAATAAAATGATGGTAAATGAGATAATGTATAGGGTTTAAAAATAGGATGCTAAAAAAATGAATAAATAAAGCATTCTGTGAAGAAGTACACAAGAAATGCTGCATATTATTTCAGTACATTTAGAACACAGTAATACATTTTGCTGTATTGATATTGATTTATCAATAAAATAAATTATATAAGATAAAGGTCATTAACTAAGTTTGATTTATGGCCATAATTTTACCCATCTGAAAGCAAATATCCAGTTCTGGATGCCGTTGTTTGATAGGAAAAGTCAAATTCACCATCAGTCTTGCAGATTTCCTAAAGGAGCGATCCATTTTGTTTTAGATCTACAGTATAGTCTCAGTTTCTCTTCGTTCGAGTTGGAGCAAGCACTCCTGTCAGACCACTCCATAAACCACGCTAGCTTTATGAGCCGCCCATATGTGTCTCTACTCTGCTGAGTTCAGATATCAAACACGAGCAGACAGACGAAATCCCAGGACGAGGCAGCGAATAGCCAAAACCGTGGCACCTCACCTCCATGAAAAGATTATGCAAACCCTGGGGGAAGGTGATGGATTCTTCCCCTTACCCGGCATGAGAGGACCAGATGCCGGAGAAAGATTCCGGGCGTCACCAGAAGTAAAATATGAGCGCTTGGTTCAGCAGCTCAGAAAAGTTTCGGAGGTTTTAGAGTTTCCGAAACTTCTTATATTCTTTAAGAGGACAAGGGGGCGGAAGAAAGAGATCTCTGAGCTCTTGGTCTGGAGGTTTATGAGTTTCTTCACCTCTCGTAATCGTAGATTTCAGTCAACTATCCATTGAAAAATAACCGCTTCAGGATTACGTGTAAGTTGCAGGCGAAATGGGACTATTGTTGCACAATCCAGAGACTTTCAAGGGATTTTCAAGGTCAAAACAAGTACAGACATATGGCGGAGCAACATGCCTTTCATGAAAGGTTAGAGTTGCGTGAAGAAATATCCCTAATAGTGAAGAAAAAAAATGCACGTCTTATCAAGGTTATTCTTGTAAGACGGCAACTGGGAACGCTACCTCACTGAACCGTAGCCTGGGATGTATATTACTTTTCAAAGATATTCTTAAAACACACAAAACTTCAGCCTCTCTCTTTCTGTTCCAGTTCAAAATGAGATTTCCCAAGCCATTATCCATTATCATTCCTGTGAGCCATTAGCTAATGCATAGTTTATTTAGAAAAAGGGGCATTAGGCAGGTATTGAAGGGGAGGGGGAGCGGGAAGACTGATCTGGTGGCGCTGGCGGAGGTAGCAGTGCGCTGCTCTGAGTTATGGACATCCAGCAGAGAGGAGTCTCTTCATTAGGGCAGTGATTAAAATTGATGGGAGCCCAGAGAGCCGGGACTGTGCTCGGCTCCCTAGAGCATAGCTCTCATTCTCTGCTCGTTTATTTGGGAGTTTGAGCTGATCAATAAACAGTGCCTGGAGCTCACCATGAGGTCTGGCCGGGGGGAGAGAGATGGAAGGAGGGGGGGGGTATGGGAGAAATGCGGAGGCAGGACAGAAGCGACATGTTTTGTTTCACGGATAAACACAAGGGTGAGTTAAAAAAGGCTTAAACTACAGGTGACTGAGGATGAGAATGATCTGGTGAGCTGTGTTGCTCTTAGAAAATAGATAGAGATTGATAGATAGATGGCTATATATAGAGGCATACAGACAGATGGATAGATAGACAGACAGACATAGATAGATAGATAGATAGATAGATAGATAGATAGACTTTGTTTTTACTGTAATTTCATGAATGTAAAGTTTAGTTTGCAGGCTGTTTTAACTCAATATGCTGCGTCCTGTCGAAAAACCCCAGCCATTATTGAAGGTGCAATAATACAGGTCTTGCACAATTGATCTGAATTATTGCGTTAATTAAAATGTGTATTGTGAAAAACTCCACATGGACCAAACACACTTATGTAATTACTTCAGGGAACATGAATTAATTTTGAAGAACTGGACAGAGGCCAGATTGTGGAGCTGGGTTATTGAAGCTCTCCCCGAATCTATCCAAGGCCTCTTTGTATGGCTGTGCCCAGATTCACTAATTAGTGCAGGCAGGGATGGTGCTTCACAAACACAGTATAGACAGACCAACCCAGATGGAGCTGCTGATATATCACTGTACCGGCTCCTCTTAACGAATCGATGGAGATAGAGTATCCGTAATACTGTAAAAATATGAATGCTTTTTTACACAGAGGACAAATACAAATTTTTTATATCTCCAATGTTGTGCTGTTGATGAAATGCAGTGTTCTAAAAGTTACATATTATATTTAATAAATGCCAAGACACTGGAGAGACTGGGACAGGTTGTCACAGTTTTTTTTTTCTTTTTTTAAGTGAATATATTGTCAAAAGGAGAAAAAATATATAGCGTAAAAAGAAAAAAAAATTATGTAGTCACTCAGAAATTAAGACAGTCAGTGCATGAGAATGTGGTATAGCTACTACATTAGTATTTTATTCCACATTAAACTTTTACTCCCTGTGCAGCAGTGTGAGCTCAGAGCCGCCTCACATGGGCTTTTTGCGATGTCAAATGTCTTATCTTCTATCATACAGGAATTTCAAGGCACATTAAAGCAAATTTTTAAAAAAAAATTGGCGTATTTGTGTCAATTATATAGTAATCCTTAACCTTACTATTTACTAAGTAAAACGTGTGACAACTTGCCTCAGTCTTCCCTATTTCCTTCATTGTATTTTGATTATAATTGTTTTTGGTGTAGTTTAATATTAATTTATATTATTTATTAATGAATTAATGTATTAATTTATCAATAATTTTGTATATATAATTAATCTAGTAATTCATTATTTCAATAATTAATACATTTTGAAAATGTAATAATTATTACATTATGTAAATCATTTTTATTTTTCAGTAAAAGTATTTACATTTTTCTTTCTAATGGTGGTGACCACAGACCACTTCTCAGTTCTTATGATTTCTGGCTGATGTTTTGGTCACTTTTTAATGCTGGCGGTGCTTTCACTCTAATGGTAGCATGAGACGTCGTCTACAACCCACACAAGTGGCTAAAGTAGTGCAGCTCATCCAGGACGTACATTAATGCAAGCTGTGGCAAGAAGGCTTGCTGTGTCTGTCAGCGTAGTGTCCAGATCATGGAGGCGCTACCACGAGACAGGCTAGTATATCAGTAGACGTGGAGGAGGCCGTAGGGCAACAACCAGCAGAAGAAGGAACAGGAGGAGCACTGCCAGAGCCCTGCAAAATGATGTCCAGCAGGTCACAAATGTGCATGTCTTAGCTCAAACGGTCAGAAACAGAGGGTGGTATGAGGGCCCAATGTCCACAGGTTGGGGTTGTGCTTGCAGCCCAACATCGTGCAGGATGTTTGGCATTTGCCAGAGAACACCAAGACTGGCAAATTCGCCACTGGCGCCCTGTGCTCTTCACAGACGCAGGTTCACACTGAGCACATGTGACAGATGGGACAGAGTCTGAAGACACCGCGGAGAACGTTCTGCTGCCTGCAACATCCTCCAGCATGACCGGTTAGGCAGTGGGTCAGTAATGGTGTGGGTTGGCATTTTTCTGGAGGGCCGCACAGCCCTCCATGTGCTCGACCGCCCGTACCCCAGGCCTGAATCCAATTGAGCACATCTGGGACATCATGTCTCGCTCCAGCCACCATGCCACGTTACACCACAGACTATCCAGGAGTTGTCTGATGCTTTAGTCCAGGTCTGGGCACACACTGCTGAGCCTCATTTTGACTTGATTTAAGGACATTACATCAAAGCTGGATCCGCCTGTAGTGTGTTTTTCCACTTCAATTTTGAGTGTGACTCCAAATCCAGACCTCCATGGGTTAATAAATTTGATTTCCATTAATAATTTTGTTGTCAGCACATTCAACTATGTAAAGAACTAAGTATTTAATAAGAATATTTCATTCATCCAGATCTAGGATGTGTTATTTTAAAATAAAAAATAAATGTATAAATTATTAAATAATTATTTTATTCTATAAATAAATGTAAAGGAATACTATTATAAATACTGTTATTTAAAATAAAATCCAAATTTAAAATAAAAAATACCAACAGAGGAACCAAAAAAAGCCATATTCTCTGAAAACAGAAGTTAATACAGTTTTGCTTCTCAATTAAATGTATTTTTCTTGAAGGATGTTTAGCTATGTTTTTTTTGTGCAGTGCAATAACATAGTCAGTGTGAGCTTCATGTTCATTTGCTCTCTGTCATCTTCTGCAAGCTGAGCCTCTACTCTTGCGTGATCTTTATTCCCTCTGCTAAAAAGCTAAAAAAGTTCCCCAGTTAACCGAGGCGCAAGGGTGGAAACGGGCAGGCGTCAGATCACAACGATGATGATGAACAGATCTTCGGAAGAGCTTTGGCTTTTCTTTCCTCTTAAACACATCTTCCTAAACTCAGACAAATATATCCAGGAGCTATCAGTGGGATCGCTGCGAGTGTCTATAATGAATAATTGTTATTACAGCGTGCAGGAAGCCGGTGTCAATCACGACTGTGAGGCTGCGGAAAAGACGAAGTGAAATAAACATGAAACAAGACGAAAACTCAAAAGGAAGTTATATAAAGCTCGGCTCCTTGAAGCTCAGCGTCGTACCTCTTTACCCTCAGCGCGTCTGTTCTATAATGGCACAAAGCAAGGCATGGGAAAGATGTTGTCTTTTTCATCTTCCTGCCTTTTGTTAACATGTATAAAGAAAAAGAGGAGAGAGGAGGAGGGTGCAGAAGAAGATGCCGAGGGTGCTTGGGATTGGACCCGGTCCCTGTTTACCCAATTAAAGGAATCTTGTGCTCAAAGCCCCAGTCTGGCAACATGTGTTCTGACATTTGTCTTCCTGAGTGTTGTGATTTACAGCTCCACGGAGCTAAAGGATAAATTAGTAGCCCGCCCAGCTTCAGAGACCGGTCGCTAATGTGTGATGGCTCGAATTTGTCAAGAATCGTGAAGAAGACGGCGTGTGCCTCCCCTCTTTTCCTGACATAAACTCCCTGATATCCTAAAGAAACATAGACAGATGAAAGCACGTTCTTTCAGGGTTTCGCGTTGCTTCAAGCTTTCCGGACGTGTTCTTTGTTTACGTTTTGGTTCAGTCGATAATACTATTTATACTCCAAATGTAAACATTGTCTCTCCACATGGGAATTGGAACCAGCCCAGTATAGAAACATTTGTTAACCAATGGTGTGTGAGTTTGGGGGCGGAGCTATTTGTTTTTCGACCAATGGCAGTCGGGGGGTGTGTTCAGGAGAACGGTTCAGTTCAAGCAGTCTTTTTAGTTTGTTTGGTGTAGCCAGTGTTGCCAAGTCCACGGTTTTCACAGTTACCGCCGATTATTTTTCGTGCCTACGGGTTTTACGTAATTTTAGCCCTTAAAATGCGAACTTTACCTGGGGAAGCCACCAAAACCATCTCCTGAGTCAGATTTTTACCTCAAAACGCAATTGCGCTAGTTTTCGGCTAGTTTTGAGTAGCAATGCGATGGCTTTTGTAGTGAAAACATTTTAACCCTGGGTGTTTTCAACTTTGCATAATTTTGACCACAATGTCGATGAACCTCATAAACTGAACTAGATTGTATAGATTACTTTCAGTTTGGTTTACAATTTTGGCAATTTATACTGATGAATTATTTAAAACTCATGTGTGAGGCACATTTGATTTGCTGATTCAAATATTCTCCTATTTTAGAATATATTTGCTTACAAAACTTACATAATCTTACATATTGTATATTTTTTAATTAGTGCTGTCAAGTGATTAATTGCAATAAATATATATGTGTGTGTACTGTGTATATTTATTATGTATAGCTATATAAATACACACACATACAGTACATATCTTGAAAATATTTATTTATGAATGTATGTATTTATATTCTTATATTATAAATTAGATATAATATATTTAATATATAAACATAACATATTTTTTAATAAATACATGTATGTGTTTTTATTTATACATACAGTACATAATAAATATCTACAATGTATGCACATATATTAATTGTGATTAATCATTGAACAGCACTAATTTTAATATTTATTCTTATGAATACTTATGCATAAAATGGGAATCAAAGCAACCCTAGCTCAACCAGTGCTGTGAGTTTAGGGTGGGGCTATTTGTTTTTAGAACAATGGCAGACTTGTTTTGTTTAAACAGTCTTTTTTATTTTTTTTGTTTTTGTTGCCAAGTCCAGTTTTTCCACAGGATTGATACTTTAACACTGTTGCGGGATGTTTTTCATGCCTGCAGGTTTAAGCAACCACAGTAACGTGATATTTAGCACCAAAAATGCAAACAGATCGGAAGAGCG
>JAUCMU010000053.1:12095661-12107387 GCA_032275025.1 Enteromius treurensis | reverse complement strand
TCTCACTAAGTACTTTTTGGAGCTTTACCAAGTGATTTACCAAAAAGTGGCCCAATTTACCTGATGTCACCCTATATTTTAAAATACATTAATTTATTCAAGTACTTTAATTTGAGGAAAATGTTATGAAATATTAAATACATCACTTTATTTATGTATTTTGGTTTTAAAAGACAACCAGCGATTTCACCAAATTCGGCATATTCTACACTAGTCAAAAAAAAAAAACCAAAAACAACAACTTAAACTAACTACCCAACAGGTGTTGGCGCCAAATTTAAATTTGCACGTGTGAACAAATTAGGCGAGGTGGCAGAATATTGTTTATAAGTAACGTTAAACAACGACTTACATTTTTTTTTCTTTTACATTTTTGAGTTTTTGCAATGCTGTTCACCCCTCGTAAGGGTTATATTTCTATTTATTTATTTTCTATGTTTTTGTTTTGACAGTCCGTTCACATTCCCTTTTGGAACAACGTATGCTGACAGAACTGTTACTTTTAATTCTTTAAACAGAACTGCCGTTTTCACATGACAGTTTGATAGTTTTCTGCGTGCAGCCTGTTACAACCTTTAATTCCATTTTGACCTTTCAGCTAAACTTAACCTCGGCGTAATAATCGCACACTCGGTGAACTTGACTTGTTTGGGGTTGACGAGTCAAGTTGCCAAAGCATGCCAAAGTCCACGTGCAGTGCTCTGAGGGGGCGTGGCTCTACCGCGCTGATCACATGCGGCAGGCGTGCTGTTTACAATGCCGCCGGGAAAACCTGCATCTACTGCGACGCTAAACCAAATATTCCATTAAATAAGGGCCCCTCAAGTTTGCCATTGTTTAGTATCAAAACACGCCCTTAACATGCTGCTATAAAACTTTGCTTTCCCTGAAGGCGAAGGGTACTGAGGCTTTGATCCGGCGCTGAAGTCAGAGCTCAGACCAACTTAATCTACTGCGCTCTTCCACTGATTAAACAAACACAACCAGAGCAACACTTCACTTCATTCAGTCAGTGTGCATAAGCTACTTTTTTTGGCTAGATTCAAGATGCAATTTACACAGCAAGTCGTTACACCTGACTATGAAAGTGTCCTATATGCACTGTTTTTATTTGGGAATTAAGGATGTGCATCAGAATCTGGAAATAGATATACTGAATATACTTAATAAGCATAATACCCTAAAATGAATCTCTTGTACCATGACCTTAGTGTGCTGGAGATCATTTTCAATTTATCTATCTTAGAGGATAAAAAGTTGAATGATGATAGTAAAGTCATTCATACTTCCAAACCTTGATATGTAATGCATAAATCCTACATTAGTAACTAAAAGATTGCGATAGTATTGACAAATTGTAATTTTTTTTGACTGTACCGTAACCAGTTGACAGAAGAAAAAAACTGGGCATTAAAACTCACATCTCCATTAAGGCAAAACACAAAGTAAAAATAATAAAGAGAGGATATTTTGAAATAGAAGTTTCTAGACGTTTAGTGCTTCCTTAAATACGTGCATAGTGCTTTAAAATGCAATTTAGATATAAAATGATTTTCAGCATTTATAGAGCAACCGAGCATGCTTTACATATATATGCCCATATATGTATACTATTTCTGTAAGTATTTCACTAAAAAATCAGCTTACACACGGGTTATGCTTTTTTTGCCACGGCTCATAAACTAAATATGTAGGTTCAGGGATTCTAAAAACATATATGATAGGATCCTGTCCAAATCGTCTAATTTGAGCAGTTTGTGCCCTTCTAGATGACGCATTCTGCATTTTAAAGCAGGAAATGCGCGGCTGTATCGTTAGAAGACGGTCGAAGACATGAAAGTGCCAGTGTTAATAGGTCTCACACACATCCATTCATCGGCTATTGACAGTGTGTCCCTGTTGAGCGGCTGCACTGGAGCTTCTCTCTAGCGCTGCCAGTGGACAATCAAACCTACACACCCACCTCTGTCTACACTCGCCTGTTCCAACATTTCTTACTTCTGCTAGAAAAATACATAGCTACAGCAAACCTCTGAGCTCTGAATCGCATCGCGGCGCATCTTGATACACCAGCAGCAATAGCTCCAAAAGAAAGCACAGCATGGAGTCCCCTCCAGATCCAGCGAGCGACCCGGGCAACGGCGTCTCAGAGCCGGTTACCCCGGTCAGGGAAACCCCGGCAAACCTGGAGACCCTCCGCAAAGCTGAGCACCAAGCCCCGGTGCGCCGGCAGAGCTGCTCCAGCACCAACAGAGGTGAGAGACACTGATTCTTTGGAATCGATACGACATTGATTCTCCGTAGTGTTGATGAGCAAAACTTCAAAGTGAATTCATTTTAACTTAAATGGCGCGCGCGGCGCGTCAAAATCATTCCAGTGCGTCTGGTTCACTGGAAAAGCGCGTGGTGAATAGGAATAAACGGCAATTGTGAAATATATAGGAATTGGGATGCTTTTAGAGTTGATGTGCTCGTATAATCGAACGATCCTGCTATTGTTGTGTGATGCATGACAGGATTGACACTGCACATTTAAAAAAATAAACAGATGCGTTTATTAAAACAAATCTAAGTGTGACAATATGAAAGTTAATTTCTGATATAAAAGTTATGTGAAATAATATATCTAGCGCTCACAGGAATGTGGGCTATCAGGATGTTATAATGAGTATTAGCTACACACAAATCCAACTTTTGTGGCTATTTAAAAATGTTAAAATCCACGACCCGTCTACTGTTTTTATTTTAATGTTTTTTTTTTATTTTATTATTTTTTTTTTATTCCATTCATTAGTTGTCTGCATGCCTTGATCCTTGCAGTTGTTTAGACGCAACCCTTCTTGGACGCGTTTAAACAGTAATTTCGCGTGAATACAAAATATATTCAAAACGATTTTATACTTCCCGCGAAGATTTGATATCTTATTTTAATAGAGATTTGTCTAAATATGAGTGTTTTACAGTACAGACAGTAGGTTTTTTTAGCCACTCCCCCTTCGGTGTCTCCTTCAACTCATCCAAGTTCAGTGCAAAATGCATCTTCGTTTATACAGACATAAAGTGAACAAGCGACACGACGCTGTATGAAGTAACGTTGAATGCCTGTCCAGGTTGTTGTGTGTCGCGCTGAAGGGTATATTTAGAGGCTGATATGGTGAATGTGGAATGTAAGCTGGTTATATAACAAGTTTTGCCATAAACAGAGCAGGGAAAATCATTCGATATCTGTAATGTCGGAGTCTGCGGTTCAGAGTGTTTTTTATGATTGCACTGTGGCGAGTATGTGTAATGCTATTCATAATATCTGTCCTTTTTATTGGTTTATGAAACGAAACTGTATATAAAATCTCGAACTCTGCTCCATTCGCCTTCAAAACGAAAATATATGCGCCGCGCGTGCGTTCGGTTCTTGAGTTTTAATGCTTGTCGCCAATCGCAGAATAAGGAGAAATGATGTCGAAAATGAATTTTACGGATCTATAATACATCTCTACTGCTCTCTAGCCGTTGTTTCACTTTTGTTGCTTGGTACTTTCCCAGCACTGTGCAGTTATGTAATAGCAGTCAGAAGAGGCAGGTATAGTGAGGCACTGTCCGGATGGGAGTTTTTAGGCAAGTCTATGCCTTTTTTTTTTTTTTTTTTTAAAAGAAGGAGATTGACTTTGAGACACTCCTAACCTGCTGACCTATATTCACCCCCACCCTTTACAGCAGGACTAAAGTGTATCTGGAAGGGAAAGGGAAAAGAAAGAAAGCCTCAGTCCTGTTATGTAACCCTTGTGTGAATGGGCGACGAGAAACAAAGTGTTCAGCGGGACTGTTCTCTTCGGCTGTGTTTGGAATCCACTTTGCTTTCGCAAGACTTGTGCAACAAGCACACCAGCCGAGCCGTCATGACGTCAATTTGTAGGCCGTTGCATACCTTAAATATGAATTTTGAAGCGTTTGCGTTTATGTCAGTTGCTATAGAAGTAATACAGTGATTTCTGACTCATCGAGGACCGTCACATAGTCACATCCTTTAGGTAGTTGTACAGTAGTTCTTGTTTAGTTCTTTTCGCAGCTTGCTCAAAAAAACCCTCAGAACTCATGTTTGATTATGTAAGATTCACGTTAGTGAAGGAACGATATTCAAGTAATTTTGAACAGACACCTTAATTGACTCATAAATCTAAATACACCATAAAGTCAAACCCATAAAATGCTAGCATGCCAAACAACTAGTGATAAAGATGGTAGTTGCCTATTACAGTAGCAAACGTTTAAAAAGTTAAGGTCCTACTTTATATTAGGTGGCCTTAACTGCTATATTTACAGTAAATTAATAATTCGGCACAATGCACTTATTGCGTACATACATGTTGTACTTATATTTGTAAAATTACCTATATGTAGTTAATGACATTTATAATTACACTGTTGATCCATTCCTTAAACCTTAACCCACCCTTAAACCTACCCATACCGCTAAACCTGTCCCTAATCTTACCCGTATCCCACCTCAAAAGCCGCAGAAGTGTTTTGCAATACAATATGAACACAAAAAGTACATTTTACTTATTCGTTTGTTTATTTATTTATTTATTTAAATATAAGTACATAGTAGTTAAGGCCACTGAATGTTATGCAGAACATAATATCATTAATAGAAATAAAACCTTATTTAAAAAAGAAAATATATATATTTTTTTGCAAAATACAATTTAGGTGTGTTTTTTTTGCAGTGCATAGGGCTGCATGTATATGACAAATCCAAATAATAAAAATACATTCACAATTATTAATTTTACATAATAGAATTGAATTGTCATTGAAATACCTTTAGTGCAAGATGATCGCAAAATGTTTTAGATCAAGACAGTCAACAAAAGTTCAATGAAACAGGTTAAAATCACTTATTTATGTATTTATTTTAATTATTTATTAACAAAAACTGTATAATAATAGAAATTAATTACAGGTGTAACTACATATAGGTATTTTTAGAATGTATCAAATGATTAATTTAAATGTAATGCATAGTAGCTAAGGCCACCTAATATACTGACTGATTTATTGAAACATCATTGATTGGCTGTGGTACTGTATTCATGTGTGCAACTCTGATTGGTTGCGATGCTCAACTGGTGCAAGAAACATGTCATAGATGCACGACGCTACATGCATGTACATATATTGCTGTATTATCTGTTGCCATTTTAATGTTGATAATGTACTTTTTCTGTTTTTTGTGCATTTTTAATAGACAGCATTGTGTTTTTTTATGTTTGCTGATATGTCATTATAGCTTATGTATCATATACATTATTATTACTTTTTTAGGACTAAGTAAATGTCAATGTCACACTCGAGTACATGTTTTAGCAGCTGTGACTGTTAATCATATTTTGGCTGCTTAAACACTTTAAAATTGCGGTTTAGTCGGATCTCATAATTACGCACAGTAGGACGCCACATGTGAAACTGCTTTATTATTAGTTAACCACAAGCAGTTTGTGGTTTTGCTTGCGGTGTGTAAGGGAGTTTATTTAGCTTTGGCTGCATTGGCTGTGATTGTGGGTGTCGGAGGCAATCTCAGCACACAGATGAATTAACCACTTTCAGCGGATCTATGAAACGCAGCAAAACGCATTGCTTTGATCTCAAGTGAAAAGAGAATATAACCCAGGCTCTTGGAAGAGTTGGGATGACCGGTTACATTTATGAAGAAAATTATAGCAACTCTGTTTCTTTTAATTGAAATTTGTCTTTTATGAATTTGCGTTGAGAGAGAGTTATTATTCAAGTTCAAACCGACTCTTATTAAGAACGTCTGTTATACTTGGAGGAGAGATAACCATAAATCGGCACAGCTCTGATTCATATTTTTGGCACATTTTTTACAGTTTATGTAACAAACATATTGTTTGACCCTAATGTAAAATATTAGCGGCATATTCAAGTTATGTTCAAGGCCAAATATCCTTTTCTGCCTCCGGTAATAAGGAAACATACAATCAGTTTTGAGAAAAGACCATGTTAAACTGCACTTGGATTTAAGGTACCTTTATGGCTGTAAAACCTGATATTTATGTTGAATGTAATCCAGTGGTATCCTCGTTTTTACACAAATATTACATGCACGTATTATTACATCTCAGGAAAGTAGTCCTATTGTGTTTATCTTTCATTAAATGCATTTTGCCTGTGTTATATTAATTATAACTGCCTGATCTCATGTTGAAACGTAGGTATTAATACGTTACATTTAAAAGCGTAAAACGTACATTTTCGTAAATTTTTACTGTTGCTAAAACGTACAATTTAGACATATTTTAACATTTAAAACGTACAAATGGCTACATATTTTTTGTTAAAATACATAAAATAGTTGAATTTTTTTTTTTTTTATAGAATTGAGATATTTGCATTGGTGCATTTTTATCGTTTTGTCAATAAGCAATTTAGATTTTTAGTACCCTTAACCTACCCCAAACCTGAACCTACTCATTTTAATAATGCAGTTGCAAACAACGTCATTGATATGACTAAAAATAAAACCATAAAAATAATAAAATTAGTGCCCCGCGCTGTTTCAATATTCGTCAGGATCCATTTTTAGGTGTAGTCAATAGGTCTGTTTTGTACGTTAAAAAGCTGAAAATACGTAAGAATTCGTACGTTTAGATGCTGCAAATACGTCAGCGTTGTACGTTTTAGTGCCTGTAAAAACATAAGTAAATGTACGTTTTATAGAACAAAATATTACATAAAATGCATACAAATTGTCATGAGATCACGTTGATTATAATCAACACTGTTTAAATGGTGCATAAGGTGTATGCTAAATTCAGTATTTATAATTAATTAGATTGACTTTTTAAAAAAATTAAATCATTTGGTGTATTCTTATTTCATATATATATATATATTTATTTATTTTTTTATTTTTATTTTTTATTATTATTATTATTATTTTTTTTGCACAGATCCAGATGATTTAACATTTTTTTTCTCAATTTTGTTTTTATTTACTGTTATTGTTTTAACATTTACTTTAATTGAAAGTGTCTCATTTCAGACACTTTTATTTTTCTTGGTTTATTGCACATGTATAATATGATTTAACAACAAAAAAGTCATTGTGGCTTAGTTTTTTGGTCAAACATCTGAAGTATTCTTCAAATTATAGTGCGTTGTTCAGACGATACACTTAGCTTTGTCCACAGAAACCGACATCTGGATGTAAAGACTTTTAGTAAGAAACAAATTTACCCTTTTGTTTTGTTTTTTACACCAAGCCCACACATGGCCTTTGACCGAACCACGTTTTTGTCTGTTATTATTCTTTTTACCTTTGCTTGTCCTCATCCACAGAAAAACTTAGAGCAGGTCAGACTTCACATTTGACCTTCTTGTAATCAAAAGGCAAAGCTGAAGAGCGGCACATGCTGTTTTAACCCCGAGTGTTGACACTTGACATCTTGTTTAAAGGAGGTTCTTGAAGGATAACAAAGGGTCAGACAGGCAAGCACACAAATGCTTAAATCATTTAAAGAGTGTGTTATTACTGCATTCGTGCACCTCCTCCAGTGCTCCTCAGAGAAAACAGTCAGTATATAAGCTCTGTTTTTGGCTATTTTTAAAAAGGTGTAGAGGAGAATTGAAGTTTCTTAAAGGGACAGTTCACCCAAAAATGAAAATTCTGTCATTACAGTTTTTTCCAGTCGCTAACAAGCACTTGCTTCAGATACTTTTTCTAAACTCTTAACACAGACTCACACCTACAAAACACAATTGGCCAAAGGGATAATTTTCTTCTCGAAAATACATGCTATTATAAATATATACTAACTCTTCATTTCAAAATAGAAGACATCTTCCTCTGCACACACTAACTGTACCAAAACACTGGAAATCTGAGTCAAAAGGAAATGATTCTGTCAAAGAATAACACTTGATTTCACTTCACAAGGTACATGCAGTCAGTCAAAGTACACCAGGTTTCAAAATACTGGCTATTGTTGACATTACAAAAACTGCATAGACTTTTATGTTTCCGTTTTACAGGTATGTGCAAGCAAAACATGAAATCCACCGTTTTGACACTAGATTTCCTGGTTGGGATCTGTATGCGCACATGTACAGTAATGTTCCCATTCAAAAGCATTCCAGTAAAAAGCAAATTTTGTTTTTCCTTTACTGTTTATTACAGCAGGTACTGTAGAAACAGAACAGAAAAAGTTTTAATAAAACAAAATATCCATGAAACGTGGTTGTGAGGCTGATGCTATCGATATGGTCAAATATCTCAAATAACATAATGTCAGCAACTGAAACACTTATGCAAGAACGAAAAATGTAACAAAATAAGTAGGCTCTAAAACACAACTTATAGTTTGAATTTCATGCAGTTTTATTGCATTATGTGCAACAACCATATCTACAATGGCAAGCTCTCGATCATTACTGAGGAGCTTTCCTCTCCCCCCCAGAGGGTGGAAGACGTTGCATTCTTTAGAGGGACAAAAAATTCAACCTATGCATTACTGTATGACATGGCAAGCGAGAATAGAAACAATCCCTGTAAAATGCAATACTTACCTGTTGGTTTGTTTGAAGATGCTTATAATGGAGGCAAACATTGACCGCCTCAGAATGGGCTGCACTCTTTTTACCAGCAGGTGATTTCCTCAAAGTCCCCCTTTTACTGTATAAGTGTAAATGTAATAGTAAAAAAATTACCCTAAGCCAGACTGGAATCAGCTGTGGTTGGTGTGTGTTAACATTTTCTAAATACTACAAAAACAATCCAGAATTTAGTTGCGAGGTCTGTTAAGAAAATGTAAGCATTGTGGAAATTAGGGTTGGGTCGATAGACGATGCCATCGTCAAAAAACACACTTAATCTATGGCGGGATTGGGGGCAAATCTATGGCATTAATAAGCGAGCGCACCACTGATGCTGGCGAGCGCGGTAAATAATTTCCGCGAGAGGAAAACAGATCTACACGCGAGGAAACCCTCGTTCAAACCCTCAATTCAAGCACTCGCACGCGATCATCCCTGCACTCGATCTTCTCTCACCTGCTCGTGCGAACACTGTTTTTGTCATTTTTGTCAGTCTTGGGGCGGGGCTTGGTGTTTTTAGTTACAACTAAACAATCCCCCCCAACAAACGACACTTACGACGACGATGCCTCATCCATCGCGATGTTTCACATTAGACATCGTACAATGCCAAATTGGTCAACATCGCCCTACCCTGGTGGGAATGTGTTCACTGACCGCATATTGGGTGAAAACCACATGAAATGTGTGAATGGTATGGCCACAAAAGACCGATGCTGTGCCAATTGCGTTAAGAGTTTAGAAAAAGTATCTGAAGCATGGGTAAGCACCCTCATTTCTTTCCAAACACGTACGGCCTTCGTTCATCTTCAGAACACAAATGAAGACATTTTTGATGAAATCCGAGAGCTTTCTGAACCTCCATAGACAGCAACAAAACTGACACATTTAAGGCCTGGAAAGTTAGTTAAAACGGTGCATTTCACATCAGTCGTTCCATAACTTTATGAAGAAACGAGAATAATTTTTATGCTCAAAGAAAGCAAAAATGATGACTGTATTCAATTTCTTCTCCTCCGTGTCAGTTCCAAAGAATCTAGCTCTTTTCCATATAAGGAGTTTAAAAGTCAAAATGGGACAAACACTATAAAAGTTCCTTAATATGACAAGAAGATATACAGTAAAGGGCACATGATATATTTGTATAAAAATCTGAACAAGGATGCAGATAATATTTCAAAGCTTTACTCTTTCCACCCAATTTTTATTTAATGAATCCATTCCATTTATTATTTAATGGAGCTAAAAAAGTAGTAAATATAGATAGTCTGAAAAGCATTGCTAATAATTTCAGCCTTTTATTTATTTTCAAAAGACTGTTATGATGTAATGCGAGTCTTCTTTGTGAATTATGGGAATTACAAAACAAAACAGAAACAAAATTTAGACAGTGATAAAATAACACATTCTTATTTCAGTGGTAAAAGCTGAAACTGAATCGCACATCATTTATTTGCAATGAATCTTTTGTAATATTATTTATAATATTTACATAATTATAAAACAACTTTAATTTATACTTTCAGCAAGTTAAAGCAAATTATTAATTTTATTCATTTTTTAGTCTCATCCTAAACATTTAAATGATAGCATATCAATATTTCCACAAAATATTAAGCAGCGTAGTTTCAACACTTATTATATTATGACTACTGTAACAATGCTGAAAATCTAGCTTTGTATCACAGAAAAAAATGCATTTGTGTATTCAACAGAAAACTGTTATTTTTAATTGTAAATGAATTTACAGTAATACGTTTTTTCCGGAATTTTTCATCAAATGAATACTCATTGGTGAGCAGCAGACTTCTTTGGAAAACATTCAAAAAGTCAATTATTCCACACTTTTAAATGACACTGTAAGCAACGACAAAATCCTCTGTTGATCTCAGAAGATCTTGGAAGAAAACTTCTTCTTAGATGGTTCAGACTGGAGTAACTCCAATCACAGCTCTTCCTTCCAACCTTTTGCCTCACGCACACCTCCACAATTACATGTGTGCGCAGGAATCGGAGGCTTTGCATCAATCACGTTGAGTAGATTTGCAGTGTCATGAGCTTGTTTTAATGGGCTCCTTCCAGTTAACTCTCAGGCACGGCCGAGGTTTGTTTAGACTGGGGTTTGTTGGCGTTGGGGATGCACATGTGCAGAGCAGCGCCTTAACTTAATTTCTCCTTTATTGGAAGACAGCGGAATGACTGTGGGGTCTGCCATCTGTGAAGGACTAGACTATAATTACTTATTAGTTGGCATGGCAGACAACAATATTTTGCTTGCTCCCAGCCTCGGTGTCAGAGTGTGATGGTGAAATCTGTCACCTGGCGGTGTGCTGATTGACTCTTTCCAGCAGGGGGGATATTTTAGCGGCTGAATGAGCCAAGCTGAGCCCTTTTATTCAAACCCTGCAATTAGCCTAACAGATATTGTGCAGTGACACCGGCGTTTAATGACGTCCTAGCGTTCCTAGTGCTCCGGCTTAACCTGTTCACTTTAACACATTCAACATGATCACACCCTTTCTGGAGTTTTAAGGAGTGCTTATCCCAGAAATGTTCTTCTCATTTTGATTCTTGTTTTCATGTAATTATCTACATATTTATATATTTAATTAATGAATACAGACACATTTAGCAACATGTTTGGCATGAGTGTTGTCAAATCAATTAATCGCAATTAATCATATCCATATAAAAGTTTATGTTTACATAATATGTGTGTGTGTACTGTGTATATTTATTTGTATAAACACACACACACGTATATATATATACACTACTGTTCAAAAGTTTTAGAACAGTAAGATATTTAATGTTTTTTAAAGATGTTTCTTCTGCTCATAAAGGCTGCATTTATTAGATTAAAAATCCAGAAAAAAACTGTAATATTGTGAAATATTATTTTAATTTAAAATAACTGTTTTCTGTGTCAATATATTTTAAATTGTAATTTATTCCTGTGATACGAAGCATCATTACTCCAGTCTTCAGTGTCACTTGATCCTTTCAGAAATCATTTTAATATGCTGATTTATTACTAGAATTATCAATGTTGGACACAGTTGAGCTGCTTAATAGTTTGTTTTTTTTAGGATTCTTTGATCATTCATTTGATCAAA
>JAUCMU010000053.1:12079924-12095561 GCA_032275025.1 Enteromius treurensis | reverse complement strand
AACACTGGATGTTTAATCTAATACATGCAGCCTTGATGAGCAGAAGAAACATCTTTAAAATCCATTAAATATCTTACTGTTCTAAAACTTTTAAAAAGTAGTGTATATATATATATATATATATATATATATATATATATAATATTTACATGCACATATTAATATTAATATTTATATTTATATTCTTTATTACAAATATATATTGTATATATTTCTTTGATATATATACATGCATGTGTACTTATATATACATAAAATTATAATTATACACATACACGTTATGTAAACAAATGTTTTTCATTTGAATGCGATTAATCACTATTAATTGATTTGGCAGCACTATAAAAACAGTTTACTCTTGTGCTGGTCACTCTTTTGTAAAAAATCAGTGATAAATATTAATAATGATTAATAATTAAGTATTTAAATTAAAAGAATTTACTAAAAATGATTTAACTAGTATTTATTTATCTAATGGTAATGAGAAAGTATGTTTAAATGGCTCTTAAAAATGAACGTTGTTCCAAAACCTTAAGTAAAAAAAATGTTATCCTTTAAAAAATGTATTTTATGTATCATTATTATTGATTTTATTAATAATTTTAATTAAATTGATTTCTGTGATTTCTTTGGCACATTTTAATTTTATTAATTTATTTATTTTCATTATATTAACAAGAGTGGCTGCACTCTTTGAATTGGTATGAAAGTTGTCACTGGGATGGTAAATTTTCAAAGAGTACACCTTTGTACTTTTAATAATGACAGGATTTTTAATATGAATGGAACTATTCGTTTAACAAACTGGCTTGCTTCAGTCTGGATACAGATATGCAGTAAAATGCTGCTTTTAATGGAGCAGACACCTCTTAATGTTAGTCTGGTCGTGGCGGTTGTTTTTGTTGGCTGGTCAGCAACACACTGCTGAAAACCCCAGCATGGTACGGGCTCCAGTCACTGGCTCTGGTCTGTGGACCGTTAGCGCTGCAGCCAGCGCTGTTTTACAGCGAGTGTGGAGTATGTTTACCCAGCGATGACAGAAGACTGATGGGCCGTAGAGGAGTGGAGGCCTCTAAACAAGGTTTCTGTACCAAAAAACTCTCTTGAAGCCCAGCGCTATCTGACAGCCATGCTTCCAGGAGCCGCTAACATTCTCAAATAGCAGGGATTAGGATTTCCCTTTACTTCAGCAGCGCCGTGGAGGAACTCACCCTTTTGTGCTTATTTGGAAGCAGTTGCGTTCACTAATCTTGATCTGGAGTATGGAAAATGGCCATTGTGTGGCAAAGCGCTGGTTCAGAAATGGACACTGTGTCGTCATTTACCCAGGTCTTTCCAAAGCCATATTAGTTGGTTTCTTTAATAAAGTATATTTAGTAATCACTGTTTGTCATGCTCCTACGATGAGTGGGTCAAAAGGATAAAAATAAAATAAAATAATAATAATACAAAAATAAAATAATAATTTTTACATTTGCCAATTTAGAATGGCAAAATGACCCAGAGAACCTCAGGGGTCCACAAGGAGAAATCCCACGAGAAAAAAAGAAAATCAAATGTATTTATATTTCCCCCCAAATATATGTATTTTTTTATGGCTGTCAAAGTGAACGTTGATGTAAATCAAATATTTGTACTAGATATATTTAATTTGCTTGATGAACAATATTTACTGTGAAAGGATCTTATATAATCTTAAATAATAATAATAAAAGAAATATTGAAAGAAGTTCAATTTTAGTAAACAACAAAAAAATGTATGCCACAAAAACTGATTAATTATTTATTCAGATGGTAAATATTGTAAAAAAACAAACAAATAAAAAGAATTCAACCAAATTTCAGTCAATTTATTTAAAATAAATTTGTGTATACCATGTATGTTTATTATGTATACAGTAGTCAACATTCGAGGTGGAAACGCATGCATACAATTAAAAAATTATAATAATTTATATATAATACGAATTAGAAGAATATACATATGTAAATATGTAAACATGTAAATATTTTGTGTGTGTGTATTTATATAAATATACACAGTACATATAATCATGATTAATTGTTTGACAGTACTATTTATTTTATAAAGTTATTTAATTACTTTTATGATACTTATACATTTTTTTGAAGCTTGGGCATTTCTTATAATTTATTCATTTATTATAATTTCTTAAAAAGTGACCAGTCCATTATTAAAATAAATTATATTGTGAATTAATGAATATGAATGACTAAATATATGATTATCTTTTTATAAATTAAATTTTTAATTAAAATGTAAAACTAAACAGTATACTTTAAAGTAAATATTTTGCTATAAAATGATTAATATAATTGTTTTGTTAAAATTAAGTGATCTAGTAATAATTGCAATATTAATCATAAAATGTAATGTTAATTATTTGAATTAAGTTAAAAAAAAAATCTGCTTAATTTTCTTAATTCAGACTTTAAGCAAAAAAATTATTTGTAATGCATTCTTTCTTTAGTTTTTTGTATATATGACCAAGACATTTCTTGAGATTTCTAAGAGCCATCCAAATTTTTTGAATAGTCTCAGATCAGCTGAAAACACCAACTTGGTTGCTCAAAGCCAAGTTGTTTTGCGATGCCAAGCGAAAGCCAGGCCAACATTTTGGAGTGAAGAAACCCAAAATGAGGATCACTGTTTGGCAGCCTTCCTCCTGACATAATGATGCCTCCCTCCCCTTCTTGTTTTTGATCATCAGAGGTGTGATGTATCACACCATGCTATGGTTTAAGACGGGTGTTTGTACGATGCGTTTGCTCAAAGGTTAAGCTGTGTCATTTAACGTATTTCGTGTGTGATCTACCGTAAACAATCGATTAACTTTCCAAAGCTCCTTTCCTCCAAAAAGACGTCAGATTCTGGCTAAGTGCTCTACGGGTTTAAGAGACTGATCACTGATGCGGTTTATATTAGATAAACAGGGCAGAACAACACGTTGAAGCTGGGAACAATCAATATCTCTTAGAAGCCCTGAAACAGGTCTCAGCGTTTTCACATGAAATTATTGCTGTGCGCCACAACTCAAAGTCCACTAGAGTCTGACTAGTCAGACATTATAAAATCATCTTCGGAGTAAAGTTATCGTCAATCTGTAGATATCACGAGACTTTCAGTACTAGTATCATGTGTAAATTTGAAAGAAGCCTAATGTTTAATCTCATTAACAGCTTTTTTTATATAAAAGGGGAAGTCAAGAGAAAATTATATGGGGTTTGGTACATGGGTTTATATATTCTGCCACACATTTAATCTTTGGCCTGCATGCACTTTGGTGATATTTGATTCAATATAACGTGTAGGGATTGTGAAAGTGAAGCTGCTTCCAAAAGAGGACATAACTAGAAATCAGTGTTCAAGTTGTATTCACAACACTGTTCCAGAACAACAAATATTAGTGTGTTCAGTGCATTTGTGTGGAGAATAGACTCCTAAAACCTGGAGAGTAGTCTATGCTAGCTGTGCACAGAGACTATAAAGTAGAGCAATTCTACCTCTGCAAGGACAGTCTGGCGCTTCTGACTCACAACCTTTAAGCAAGTTACGTTTTCTTATTAAAAGAACCTGCTACTTACTAATGAAGGGTAGTGCTTGTTTGTTGTTTTTTCGATCACAAATGCAGACATGGCATTTTATTGTTTTGGTGTTATAGTGCTGAGACGTAGCACCACGTTATGGTAAGGTCGTAACATTTCCGCCATATACTTGCGTATTCAGCCAATCACAGTGCACTGATTAGCCGGTCAATCAGAGCACACTTTGCTTTTTTAAAACGATGAGGTTTGTACAAATCGACCTTTTTCAGGAGGCGGGGCTTAGAGGAGAAACAAAAATGTAAAGTATGTGGAAAATAATCAGTTTTTCGCACCTTAAACTACATAAACACATTGCATTACCCCAAATACACAAAATAATGTTCTTTTTAGCGACATCATACGACCCCTTTAATATAGGTTTTATGAATAGTTTCGCTTCGTGCAAACATGTAGGAATGGGTTTGCACATTAAATGTGACGTTTTATGTAAGAATAGTTTTATCCGTGCTTTTTGACATTGAATTGATTGACAATTGTATGAATTTCGAATCCATTTCGAAAAAAAGTGCTTTACGTCGATTTACGTTTTCAATGGTTTTTACAAAATTTAAAGTACATTTGAGAATTTTGTAGTTGTAGTCGAACGATTGATAGTCTTATTTTAATTCTTTGCGCAAGTTTACGCACGTATGTTTTTACGCGTTGATTGATTAACAATTTTAATAGATTCATGAATGGGATTTACATAAAATGGTTGAGTTTGTGTCGATTTTAAAAAGAAAAATGCAAGAATAGTTCGACAGTTGATGTTAAGTTTGTACATTTGTATTTAACATTTGTATTTGTTTAACAAATATTGGTTTCAGTTGTTGAATTGAGGTGTACATAAAGTGGTTTAATGCAAATTTGTACTGATTTGGAAAACAAATAGGTATAGGACAAAACTAATACTAATACTTTTAATTACTTTAGTTAAATTCATTGCCAATTTACAAGTGGTTTTACAATTTAGTTGTAATAGTTGAGTTGTGATAAATTCTATAAGAATGCTTTTAAAAAAGTTTTAACAAGTCACACAAGAATAGTTTAATGAATGTTTTTAGTCAATTAATTAATTGCCAAATAAATTACAAATAACAAATTGTTTTATATATTTAATGGGCTCATTGAGCTGAAAAAATTGCAATGATTTTAACTGAATTCATTTCAATACGAAAACACAAATTTGATAACTGATTACTAGTATTTGTTTTGTTTTTTTTATTTATGAGGCCCATTGGTTGTTTTATGGTTGAACACATCAGTGACAACATCAGGTCATTTTTTTACATAAGAATAGTTCCAATAGTGATGGCTTTTTTTACATTTTAGTTAGACTCATTGAACTTGATTGAGGCTGAAATATTGCATTGATTCACACTGAATTCAGTTCAATAGGGAAACATAGTCTTGATTCACTATGATTTACTTACATTTTTGCTTGTACTTCATTCATTAATGAGGCACAGCGGTTGTTTTATAGCTGAGCGTATATTAATAAGAACATCAGTTCATTTTTGAATAGCATATGCCATATTCTATAAACGCCATAAAGGACAATAATACCTTCTCTTAAACCAAACACCCATGTGATTCTTTGACTTGTCAATCCTGTCAATCTACTTTGTAGCTAAACCTTTTATGTTTTTTAATGCATCAACATTCATTTCATTCCAGTTGAAGTTCTCATGCTTTCCAGCAAAGTAGGTCTTGAAAAGTCGAAAAGTTTGCAGATGGTGCAAAAAACATTTGGCAATAAGCACCACCCAAGGTAGCTAAAATCTTACAATTTTAAACTGCATTTGAAGTTTACTAGAAGTAAGAAGTGTCCCACATCTCCTATATTGATATTTCATGGATAATTAATGTGGCGGCGTCCAAATTAGACAAAGTTTACACTCTTTGAACTAAAAGTTTTGCTCTGATGGGAGAGCTTATTTTGGAGTTAAAGCCACCAGTGGCCGAACTGGGGCTGGCAAATATGCCCTCCGCTGGTGACAAGAACCAGATTTTGATGCAACATCTCCAGCGGCGGGGGACGTCTCAGATCTACGTCCCATTTACAGAAGTTAATATCTGAGATAGACAGTTTAAATAGTAATGAATTAATGCACTCCGGATTCATTATGGGAAGCCTTTAAAGAAGTCTAAATTTAATGTGGGGTGGGGCCGTGACCTAACTAGATCTGTGGTGTCGTGGGGACGTGATGCTGAGGTGCAGGGCCTGGAAATGGGCCTCTCATTCGGGGCCTCATGGGATTTAGGGGACCAAGGTCAAAAGGATTTCTCAGTGGGATTTCTGGAGGCCCAAACAACTCAGACTGCTTTTAATGTAAATATAATGGAAACTTGAAAGCATCCAAAAAGAAAAACGTATCTCACGTTGAAGTATGCATGTAGATCATATTGGTTTGTGACATCTGATAATAGTTGAGCATAATAGTTTATAAATGATCTTTTCGTAAGGTTTTGGTTTTATGCAATAGTGTTGCCATTTGTCCAAGATCTTGAAAAACGTTTAGACGTCAAATTTGTCAATTTTATTAAAGTTTCTGTTGTTGAATTGATTGACCTTTAAATTTACCAATCGTTGTACTCATTTAATTAATTGTAACAATTTATGTAAACATGGTTTAATCGATGTTTTGATATGGTTTTATCAGTGTTTAATTCATTGCGACTATTTATGAGTTTGTAAGTCTATGTAAGTATGTTTATTTTAATGGTTTCATGAATGTTTTAAGTCATTGATTGATGTATGAATAGTTATCAATAGTTGTTGAATTAATTTTCATTTAAACGTTTTTATGTAAGATCGTGGTCTTGAATGATAGGAGTATTCATAGAGTTTTTGATATTTGATTAACTCACTGCTTTAACAGAGCAGTGTCTACTGTCTAGCATTTCCCAGACCTTCTTTGCATGTGACACATTCAGTTTATTGTCCTCTTCTTTTCTGTTGTCCTCATTTTGGCTGCGTCTACTAATGAATAATATTAACCAATAGCCAAATAGCTGTCAATGCATAGATTTTTGCACGGCCTTGTTCAATATACTGTAGCTCAATTTTCCCCTTACAAGATGTGTTTACCATGCTTATAAAAGCAAGTATGTAGAAGTATGCAAGTAAAGTAGGCCGTTTCCTGCACTTGGCTTGATGTGTTCCGTGCATGTATTTGCCATGAAATTCGAGTCACTGGAGTCACGACGTCTGGCTTGTAATTCACGTATATGTGTGTGTGCAGCTTACTCCTTTTTTATTGTTTCCGTAGTATCTCTTTGTCTCCTAAATTACGCAAACACCTATTCTTCACTCGCTCGTATCAAATTGAATTTTTAGATCTTACAGCCCCAGCCGCGTTTCATGCATGTAATTTTCATTTATTCAGCCATTTCTGCGTATAATTGATTTTGACTCGTTTTAACACGCATTCAGATGACTAAGTTAAGTGACTGCTCATCCTTCCCCTGTTAAAACAATTCCGGGTCCCCTAACAAATAAAAATCAGGCTGATCAAAAAGATAAGCCTCGTTTTGAATTAGTGTCACTCAGTGTACTTGATTATTCATATATGATTAAGAAGCGGCGCCTAATCCAGTAAATAGAGTTAAAAAGAGACAGAAATTCTGTCCCTTCAGGTGCGGCAAGCTCTTAATCAAATTATCCTCACATCCGGGCATGTCGTATTCTTCAAACACCCCCGGTGACTTCTCAATGCAGATTATAATCAGCTCCTATTTTCCGTCTTTGATTAAAATCGTGCAGGCTTGGACAGACTCGGTTCTTCCTGTGACGATTCAGCCAGCTAATTATTAATATCAGAGACCCACTCTCTAGTTTTTTTTTTTGTTCACCAATTACAGTGAACCAGTGGACCAGAGTGGTTAAACAATGCCCATAACTATTAATCATGTTGAGTCACATTGGATGTGAATCCATTAGTTCATTCTTATTTAAATGTCTTACAGTGGTTGGGAGGGGACAAGGTTTCGCCGAGGACTTGGTTTGTCCTTCCTGACCTTCAACTTAACTCTCTCAGGCTGAGATTTCACCATTTATTCTACCATTATTCTTTTAGGCACTTATTAAATTATGTTAAATTAAGCCATGTGCACTTCTGTTCATTTATCAGTTTAATTTGAATAATTAAGGGTTGTCGTGGTGCCAAAATCTCAGTCGATAAAACCAGGACTACCCATTTTGGTGTAATACACAAAAAGCTTGTATGATTTTAAGTTGAATTATAATTTTTTTGTTTAAATCCTGTAACATAGATTTTAGCAGATTTTCAATCCAACAGTCAAGTCGTAATCTGATCATTACTTTATACATCATATTTTTGTGATAGATTACTACTATTACTTAATTGAGTGCATGAGTCGTTTGTACAGTTATATTGTAGAAAGACTGGCTTTGTTGTGTTTATTTATTTATTGTAGGATTCATTTCAGTGTTAAAAATAACCTTTTACATGCAGAATATTTATATATTTTAAAGCCATATACTCTGACAGTTCAACATTGTTTTTTTTCTTCTTCTAAACATAAAATAAGACATTTTGAAGAATGTGTGTGTGTTAATGGTCCTTAATGAATTACATAGTATTTTTTCTCTCCATACTACGGAAGTCAAAGGCTACCTTGTTTGGCTACCCAGATTCTTTCACGTATCGTCTTTTGTTTTTAACAGAGGAAAGAAACTCATTCAGGTTTGGACCAACTTTTCATTTTTGGGTGATCCGTCAATTTAAGTGTGTAATTTATTAGGATTATTTTCATTCACTTAATGATGAAACACATAACAGCGATCCAAAAGACTGTTACTTTGATTCTGAGCGCTCTCATTTTACCCAGACTGCATTTGGCCACTGAGTAATTCTGATTTACAATGTCCGCCAGACTGTTGGAAACTTTGGATTGTTAACTTGTGACCCAGTCTTTTTCCATGTGATGTCATAAACAGAAGATGAGATTTCTCTTTTACATAATGAATAGTTAATCTCAGCTTTTGGATGTGTGGAATTGATGCAGCAGTGATGGAGAACGACGTTTCCACTGGACTCAGGCAGTGATGAAGAACAGGGCTCTCCCGCTGTCATGTTTGCTGGGCCAATCACGTCCCTCCATCTTCAGGCCAAAGTTTACCAGCCGTATCGATCAGTATTTTACCACTTTATTTTCCTAATGTGGTGCCCGGGATGCAATAATTAACCCCATGTCAGGTTATTAAAACCCTATTTTTATGTGACAGACCGAAATAGACACACAGAAATGGGAAGATGAAAGCCATCAGTTAATGTTCAAGGATTTTGAAATGTGAAATTATTCCTTTCCGAGACCCCATTATAATTGGTGCATTAATTTCAAATTAAAAGATTGAAGTTTGTGCCACATGGCTGGCAGACGTATAACAATTGATTGCATTTTAACGAAGAAAAAGTTGGAGGACAGTGGTGCCACTGTGTTTGAGGAAAATTCTCCAACACTTTTTCTGAAACTCATCTGTGGGATGGGAAAGGTTGTGTTACACTGGTCTGGACGCAAATTTGACTAATCTGGATATGCATCTGCTCAAACAGCAAGATACTTTCTGAATTTGTTTATCAAATCATCTGCTATTCCGCAAGCCTTTGTGATTTCCGTAAATGAATACTTATTTATTCACAAAGTCCTAAGGCGGTTTTTTGTTCTTTGGTACATGAAATCATTTCTTCAAATAGATCGTCTCCATACGATGACATTTCATAATGACTATGGCATGTCAAGCTGCAGAAACAACGAAATTAATTTATGCTAGTTTTCAAGTCTTTAAAGTCATTGCTTGTTAAACAGACAACAATATATGTCATTATTCACTAATAATAATGGTGCAGGTTGGACATCAGTAAGTGTAACTGGTTCTTGAATGTCTAGGTGGTCTCCAACCATCATGAAAGAGTAGCAGCATATGGAATTTTTCAATCCACATCCACTTCAAATGAAAGGCTAATTTTGAGAATGATTATCACATATAATGTGCATGAAAAGGCTGACACGAAGTATAGTCGTAGGGAAGTTGGCTTCTCTTAAGTAGTTTAATGGCCCACTGCTACGACTGCTACGAGGGAATAAGCTGAATGGATGTTTGATTTTTCACATTTGTAAGGTTAAAATTACACCTGTGGTCTGCAGATACACTCTAAGAAAATAGGTAGTTATTATGCATCAGGCTATTTATTATAGACACATCTGTCTTTTTTATCGGCGGGAGTCCATTTGCTGCACACTGCTTTGCGACTTCCTTCCCTGTGACAGTGATTGACCCTTCGCTGTGGTGTTAACACAGCGCACAGCAGTTTGTCTGCTTTTGAAAGGTGCCAAGGCGAATGACATTCTTTGGTTTTAATTGATAGCGAGAATTCTCATTATATTTCAATTTGCATTTAGGGGGTTGTCCAGTGGAGGTTTGTTAATTGCTAGCTGGACTAGAACCTTTTGGACTTCTCTCTTACCTGGCTGGGAGCCACTGTGTCTTCTCAAAAGAGACACTTCATCTCTGTCAGGGCCAGGTGGAAATTTGCTGCACGGTTCTAATTGGACAAAGTGCCTTTCAAACTCCCAGCCATCACTCACAGGTCGGATTAACGGAGCCAGCGAGGTGTCAACATAGGTTCCCCACTCACTTTCGCCCTCCTTGTGGCTCGAGGCCTAATGTTCACTGCCGCATGCTCTATCACTCAGCACCGAAGAGGAAAAACTAATAATAAAAAAACCCCACCTCGGTGAACAAAAACGCGTAGCGCAGTTGTTTCCACGATACTTCAGTCTGTCAAGATGACTGAATTACTTGTCGTTCACTCAGTACCCCTGCCTTCAATAAAGCTAATGAGTCATGAATGCATCATGTAAATGTGCCAAGCATGACTAGCGTCTGGTCATGCAAAATAGCAGATTATCCAGTTTCTGTGACATACATGTTAGGAATAGTTTTTCATAACGCTGATCTAAATTGTTGACAATTGTTTTGATGAATAAGATAAGTAAGTTGGAAGCCAACCGTTGCTCTTGAGTTGTAGAAATCCACAGGGTGAAGGTTATATGTGGAAAAACTGAAAATGTCAATTAGCTCATTTGTCCTGCCTCCTCTGTTGAAACTTCCTTTGAAACAGATTGAATAAGATGAAAAAGTATGAGCTTTACCACCAATTTGTTCTGCGGAGACTGTGCAGGCAGGAAACCAAAGCTAGGTGTAACAAAGAACTGACAAATAAGTACCGTCAGAGCACAAAAGCTGGCAGCTGGGACGCGATGCTTAAGTACGTACTTGAGGGTGGTGATTTGATCCCACGTGGGAGAGCGAATGGAGAGGGGGAGATTGATGGCAGTGTCCTAAAACAGACATATAACACCTGATTGAGCCCTAAAGGCATTGGGCCTAGCACAGAGCCCTGTGGTACACACTTGCATATAGGTGAGCAGCAACCCCCCTCCCCCACAACGCTTCATGCAAATTCATGGGACACATTAAAGGATTATTCCCAGGAAGGTTGTGCCAACATAGCCCAAAGCGTTGCACATCTCCTGATCTGAGAATGTGCCGCTCCTGGGAGGAAAAACAACATACACAGGCAGTCATTTGTAGTAGCTGCAAAGTGCATTAGCTGTAACTTGCCATCAAATGCTAGGGTGTTGAGAAAGGCATTGATATGCAGTTGCGAATGTATTTAGAGTTTTTTTTTTTTAGCTTGTTGCTATGTGGTTGCTAGGGTGCTTGTTTTTTTTTACTTACTGGCCCAAGTCAAAAGTCTTAACCCTAAACTTTGTGATATTCTAATACCTTGGTTTCTCTGTAGTGTAAGTATACTTTTTGGAATTGTTTGGCCTGTTTTATCACTAACCAGACAAAACAAGTCAGATCACCTCAGCACACGTTTAAAACAAATGTTAACCCTATGCAATGTGCAACACGCATCTCTTTTCTAACTGAAGTAGATCAGGTAAAAGAGATGCAATGTTCTTTTGTAATTCAATAAGCTTACTCTGCATTTACAGGTAATTTTGATATTATTACAGAACGAAATATTCAATTTGAATAGCTTTGATGTGCATGGTGGCAGACTTGGTATGTGAAGTATTCATCTGTTTGAAGTAACTCCCCTAAACATTTTTCTTTCTCTGTTATTTCTTCCTTTCATTGAAAACCACAGCTGCTTTGTTGAAACATCTGAGCAGGCCAGCGGCCAGAGGAATGTGGAAATAGCTCTGTGTTGAAACCAATGCGTTCAGTGTGTGTGTGTGTGTGCGCACCTGAGGCACTGCTCCGGTTATCTCACAGTGGTGTAATCTTCATACTTTGTCGAAACACCAGCGTGACCTCCCTAAAGGATCTGCCGTTGTTCTTCCTGACCCTCCGCTGAACGCTCTTGGAAAGGTTCCTTGAAAACCACTCGATTGTCTTTTTGCCACAAATAGCTTGTTACTCCACTGTTACATGATAAGCGTGAGAGGATTTCTTTGTCAGTGTGTTTTGCATTGTGGAATATCTCATAAAACAAGGGCAGAACACATTTTTCACTGCTTCCAAGTACATTTAAACAATCTATATCTTTTAATGTATCACAGTAACGTTAATACCCAGTTACTTGTGAACCTCGTTTTCTTTACTGTTGAGCACTTGAGATCCTTTAACCCATATTTTTTTGTTATTTGTGCATTTTTACCATGCCATTTAGGGTTTCGACTATGTAATCCTAGACTACGTAAGAAATCACCACTGTCGCACCGCAACAGAAGATACAGTGAAGTTTCTAAACCACATGACAAGACAGATAGACCCACAATGCACTGCACACATACAGTAGCTGAAAAATGCACTGTAGCCCTGTCTCTCACAGCAAGTACAGTTGATTGCCTGAGCCGGCACGCAAGGTGGGGCAGATGGCGGAGGGCTGCTGGATAATAGATCTCAATATTAACTCAAAATCATGCTGGGCGTGTTGGTGGATGACGCTTGGTGGAGTAAGGGAGAAGCGTTGACCTTCTGTCCTGTCATTTAGCCCCTCACGCCCCCCTGCGCTGCACTCAAATTACTTTGTTTTACCCAATTAAAGGAGACGGCTGAGCATGGCGAGCTCGGCCATTTTTCGCTCTGTGACACGCACCACGCTCCACGCTCTCACCTGGATGCGCGCGACATTAGCGCTTTGTCACTGGAAGATGTGGAGAGAAGGACGGCAGTGGGAAGTCTTCCATGTGTCCTGAGATTGATGCGGTGGATACCATGTGACACATTTACTGCCATCTTTACAAAATATGAGACTATAGTATTATCAAGGATGTTTGTGAGAAGAAAGTAGATTGGTTTGTTTTGCTTTGGAACTGGTTCTGATGGAGGTTTTTGTTTCAGTTGCCAGTCAAGATCCTTTTCGGAATGAGTGAGTTCTATCAGTATTTCTCAAAATGTATATTTTCCTTCATCGTAATGGCAAATTGTGAGCGGTGGCGCAAAAGTGAAATTAGTAATGCTGATACTTTTAACTTTAAATTGAATATTATATAATTGAATATATATAATATATAATTATATAATATATAATTGAATATTCAGATGTTTCAGAAATATTTTTGTTTGCTAAAATAAATATATTTACGGTTTGCCACTGGTTTAGGGTCTGGTTAAGAAACAGGGAGAAAAGTCACTCCATTGCAAGTCCAGTTTCATTAGTCCAGTTGGGTTTTTCGATGAAATGCCTGAATTTCGCCCAACTAAATGGAATGAAAATGTGAAGACACTTTAATAAAATGGGAAATCAGTGGTGAAATACCTGCAGACTGACAGCGCATTTGACTCTTTGAAGAATTGGATTGTAGTATTCCTCAATCCTGTCAAGATTTTTCAAGCAAATTACGTGCTTTCCACTCGCATCTTAGTGCATGGGTGCGGTCTTCCTTATCCATTATTTGTAATAACATAAGAATATCCGATGCATGCGTTCTATTTTTAGAATCGGCGCTCTTGTGCGGTTTGAATTGTGGGACGACAAATGCACCAAAGTTTTCCTGTAACAGATCAAGAAACTGTAGAGTTCTTTTGTTTCCTTTCATATCTGATGACAGAAGCGCACAGTCGCAGACAATGCTCTGCAGTCCCGTGTGTGTGATGGAGACGGGCTGTGCGATGATGGCGGAGGGCTTTAACAGCCATGCGAGCACAGATTATGTGCTTGAAGGGGTGGAGGCCCGTGCCAGCAGTGACAGTTGGACTGGGAATTGGCGGGAGCCTCAGCCGTGCGGCACGGACCCGGCTCGGAGGACCAATCGGGTCCGAGCCCCATCTTTCCCCTCGCGGCAGCACCTCGCAGGGACACGGGCTGGCCGGCAGCTCCAGGCGGCCCGATGGCGGTTAACCGGCCCCTCGAGTGTCTTGATGAAGCGCCGGTAATAGCAGGAGGCTTTTGAAGAACGATGCGCTCGTTTGAGGAGGAGCGTCTTTTACCTCTATCCAGCTCAAGCTTGGCCGGGCTTTTGTCGAACTGCATGTCTTTGCTGCGATGCCCGCGCTCTGTGACGCCAAGGGGCCCGAACGTCTGTCATTTGTTTTACTTTCAACTAAAAGTTGATGGTTTACCAATAAAGCCCTCGAGTGCTTGTTTTGATGGAGGCATATGGAATTATCGTACGCCCAAAGCTCAAGATGGCAGCAAAAGAGGAAGAAGTAGTTTGAAATTAAATACCGTATAATGCGTCAGTTTGGTTAAAATGTTTCTTAAAATGGGTTAATCAGGCCTCTATTTTGGGTGTTAATGATAACTTTGGCACCAAAGCATCTTAGGGTCTTAGTTACCCATATGTCTCCAGTCCATAGATATTTACAAAAACCAAGACTTGCATTTTAACAGTTTACCTACTAGGGAATATACATATAAAATAAGTAAATAATAATTCTGTAGACATTTTTATTTAAAAAAAAGTTATTTGATGCAAATTGTACATAGTGACAACAGTAGAATTAGCAACGGTAACTAACGTAACAAATTGTTACCTTTCCTAATTAATTTTTTCTTAATTTTTGGGAGATTTTTTGTTTTGTCAATGTTGAAAACAGTTGTGCTGCTCAATATTTTAATGTCATTTTATTCAAGACGCTTTAATGAATGAAAAGTGTATACTAAAATATGTTAATGACTAAGTATGTATGTATTCAAAATGTTTAACTTTGTAATAAACAGTACTTTCTACTATGTTACAGGTTCAAGCCGATTGAATGAATATGGCAGATCATTTTCAGGTTATGGGGAGGCAAAAAGTTTCATATTATTTCATCAGATTTTTAATCAAAATCTATAATTGCATAAAATATGTAAGCTGTTTAAACTTCAATCCAGACAGGTCTGTGTTCATTTACAGTTCTGTGTACTGAAGCATTTGCCACTCTATTACTCTGAGCAGCTTTTGATGTAGTCCATTGATGTGGGAGCGTGCGCGTGTGCTTCTGAAGTGCGCTGGAGAGGTCTAATAGGGAAAATAAGCATTTTCTGTTGAAAGTGCCTCCACTTGACAAGCTATATATTTCTAAAGTGTCATAAATCTCCCATGAGCCTCAGCCATCGCCAAAAACAACAGCATGTGCATATCTACACACTCAACCTGCACGTTCCATCAAACCACGGCTGTATTCTGTGCAGATGACAGAAACTGTCAAAATTCCCTACTGTCATGTTGCAAATGAATTTTGAAGAAACCCTTACGCTGTGACCCTACTCGGGGTTATCCGGTGCCACATGCACTTTTAAAAGGTTTGTTTGTACTGAGATGTGTGTTGGGAGTGTGTGTACACAACAACCCTACAATGATAAAGATCCACCAGTAGTTTTGATTTAATGTAATGCATAATACATTCTCAAATGCATGTTGGTGTGGCGTCACACCGACAGAGGCCACTCCCACAATAGTTGATTGACAGCAGCGTGTCACAAAGACTGAACTGGTGTCTTACCTCAGACCCGCCCTGAGTGAGCCGTCATCAGACCGAGACGCAGAGACAAGCAAGACT
>JAUCMU010000053.1:12055468-12065534 GCA_032275025.1 Enteromius treurensis | reverse complement strand
ATGTCAAATTGATTGTCATCAGTGTTGCTTCCTAAGTGGGCAGTTTGATTTTACAGAAGTGTGACTGACTTGGAGTTACATTGTTCCCAGTGTACAAGTGTTCCCTTTATTTTTTTTTTTTTGAGCAGTGTATATGTGTGTGTGTGTATATATATATTCTTACAATTCAATTACATTTAAATCTATATTTAAGTAACCGTATTTTACATCTCTATGTATATATTTTACTAATTGTAAATAGTCTCATTCATTTCCTATTGTAAAAAGCCACAACACATTATCGAACTGTTGCAACTTTATTTCCCTGTCATTTATCTTTCATTGTAAGTTTCATGGATTTGAACAGGCCTTCGAAAGCTGCCATCTGCAATCCAGATTTGTTCGAGACAAAACATATGACAGATTGTGATATACCGTTTCCACTACATAACGTGGGTGTCATGTTAGAAGCGTCTCTATGGAGCAGCATGGATGTTTTACCATGAAAGCTGCTCATCTTGAGAGCACATTGTGGTTTTGCTTGTCAGGCAGCCAATAAAGAAAAAGAAGCTGTCAATCAAAGCACCAAATTGGGAACTGTGCGGAAAAATGGCAACACCATAACCACATCCGCATTAACCGGATGTTTTTGAGTCGACGTTAGTTTTAGATAAACATCAAAAAAGTCAAAGTGAATCGTAATTTCAACTCGTACTCCAACCGTTGCACAAGATCTCATTTGTACTCCGGTATACACGACAACCAAATGATATGTTTAAGACAAAACGATATTGTTCTTTCTGTACACTGCAATCCTACCTGTCTCTGTGTTATAAATCACTGAGGAAATGATTTTGTGGTCTCTCCCTTCAGTGGTGTAATTCATATCGCTCCATAACAACATCCTGTCATCTCTCATATTGCGTCTGGTGATTGATAATCTGGCTCAGTTTGCGCGCTCATACAAGCGAGTCATGATCTAGATATTGCAGTTTGCGAGACTGTTTGGGCCATTAAGATTATTACATAATTGATATATTTCACCCGCCGGCATGTTATAATGTGAAATGTGTGATAGAGTGTTGCTCTCGCACAAGCTGCCTGAGATTTACGTGAAAGTGTAATGCAGCAGATTGAAAACTTCACCGTGCCACAGGAGTTCATAATCGAACGTCTAGGAGCAACACTGCCCTGTGTGTGGATTGTTCTTTTCACTTAACCTTTTTGATTTTGAGACAGTGTTTGAAGACACCCATAAAGGCTGAGATATTTCTGTTGTCAAGACAAACTTTATTTATTTATTCATTGTTTGTTTAAGTAATGCAGTTTACTAAAACTGGAATTAAAACCATATAAAATATATATAAAATGTATAATTTAGTTTTGATGTTTATAATTTTTTACATATGTAAGTATATGGATATAAAAATAAACAAGCAAGAACAGTAAAAAAAAAAATTTTTTTTTTTTTTTACTTTTTAAAGTTTTTTAAAATTTATTTTAATTTAACTTGATGTAATAAAATAACAAACTGAATTAAAGATTAAAAAAAAAAATATATATATATATATATATAGAGAGAGAGAGAGAGAGAGAGAGACACTGTAAAAGTTTGCAGTAATTATGCAGCTGGATGCCAGTAATTTACTGTAAATTTCTATTTTTCAAATTTACTGACAATGCATTCTTGGAACCGTAAATTCTCATCATCCTTTTTCTGTTTTTTTTTTCTGATATTGGTTCCCAGAAATGCTTATTCCTAGATAAAGACTTTTTAATGTTCATTTATGTTTGAATAAACTGTTGTTCGTAAATAAAAAAAATTTAATCTACAGTAAGTTACTGGCATCCAGTAAGCTGCCAGTAATACTGTAATTTCTACAGGAATTTTTTACAGTGTACATAAAAAATGACAAACATGCAATAAATTACAAAAAAAAAAATATCACAATTAAAAGGAAAACAAACTGCAAAAATGCTGATTCATAATACAAATTAAAACTGTCTTAGTGTCTTAACGATACTAAAATAACACTTTTTTTACAGAAACTAGTGGCGATTCATTTCAATAATTAAATGTAAATAATAATTATAATTAAAATCAAAAGTTTATGTTATTGCAAAACTTTTAAGAACTCAATGTTCTTGACAAATTGACAAAAAGTAATTTACTGTATATTTAGTTGGTTAGTTAATTCTGCTGTTGGAATGAGGATTTTTTTTTTTTTTGTAATTATACAGAAACTAGGAGTAGCAATAAATTATAATAATTATAAATAACTGAACTTTAAAATTCTTTAATTCCCAAACTTCCAGGAACCAAATTTTCTAAATGGTCTACACTATTTATAATGACCAATACATTTATAATTCTTTGTTTCCACTTTAACTCTTTCTAAATATGTTATAGCATGACTTAATAATCTCAAAAAATGTTAAATTATTTTGCTTTTTAATTTTTAATGTTATTTATAAGTTAAGATTATTTCTTGATTTTTCCATGACTTTTCAAGATCTATAAATGAAACATCTTACATCCACATCTTTCAAAATGACAGTTGCTGATGAAACATACCACAATAAGAAATATTAACATCAATTTTTATATCTCATTCAAAAGTTGGCTTCATCTTACTTCAAATGATTTTAAGCCGCCCTGCGTCCCCTCATGGAGGTGTAACTGTTAACCGTGAGGCGATGGCTTTGACATGAGCGCTACCATATTTTTGGAGGGTATTTGAACACACGGAGTGGCAGAGAGCACACGAGAAAAGTTAAAATAGGAAGCGGCCCCTTGGTTGAGTTTAGTAGCAGATGGAAGTTCAGAGAATGAAATGATGCAGGACTTGTTTTGTGCAGTCAGGTGCCAGAGCCGGGCTCTGAGGAGCAGGAGAAAGCCGCTCAGAGCTGATGTGAGAAGACAGCTGCTTCACTGCTCCCACAACAGCCTCCTACAAGGTCACTTTGTGCAGGACCACCGTCTCGGGGGATTGTGGGTAGAACACGACACATATCAAAGACAGAGATTTACATGAATGCAGTCCGACCTGTCGAATACGATGCGAGATATCCCGTAGGGATGTGATCTTGGGAATGTGTATCTCATTCTACGCAAATTTGCTAGTTAGCGACACGTTTCTTCTCACACGAGCATCAATCAGCAGACCGAAGTCTTAAACATCTGTTGCGAGCATAATTTTTCACTTTGGCATTCCAACTACTCCGCCACAGTTTTAAAAAAAAAGTTTCCCAGACATTGTCTGTCCTTCCTCTAAAGTATCCCATTGTACCAGAGGCTTTTTTTCTTCATGCATGGGCTGAGCGGCGCGATTCTCTCGTTAATAAATCATGCCAGATGAGTTTATCATGGAGATAAAGGAACTCCTCTGGGCTCCGCCGGGCAAGGCTTGGTTTCTGGGCGCTGCTACAATAAATGATGAAATGCCGCTGTCACATGCATCACATTTATAGCGGCTAACTTTTTAGCTTTTATTGGCGTCAATAGAGAAGAGTTTTCGGGGCGGGAAGCGACATATAGGCAGGTGGCGATGAAGTCGTTTTAAGACTCGCTGCAGTCCACAAGTGATTTCTTAAGAGGGAATGTTAGTTTATGAATGCTAAAGGTCACAGGGTTATCTTAGCACTGCTTCTGAGCACTGTGTGCTAGCTTACATGTGCTGTAAACCTGAAGACAAACTGTATGTTATTTATTTATTTATTTAAAATTGTTCTTTTGTGTAAATCTAAGCAGTTTGCTTGACTTCTGTCAGTAATTGGTCCAATCGTATTCATCCTTGTGTATTTAAATTTGAATGGCATAACTGGTATTGGTCGGGCTGTGTTGTTTAAAATTGTAATCAAATTAATTACACGATGCCAATCTGTAATACCTCACTTTTAAAATGTTACTCAACAGATTTCTGACGTGTTCTGATGAATAACCCTTCACAAGAAAAACAAATACTCTTTAACCCTATTTTATTTCTTCACAGGTGCTTATAACATATCGCAAAACAGAAGGAGTTTGTATAAATTCTTATGCACGTCAAATAGTCTTTGTATCTTAAATCTAGCAATTAAAGGATGTGAACTTATCGCTTTGATGTCCAGTCTTTGAGTTGAAGTGATAAGGTATTTTAAATCCAACAGAAATTTGAGAGCGACGCAATGCAACTATCCATAACACGAGAAATGTCCATAATCAGCACCTTAGAAATTTAGAAGCATAGAAAGCATAGAAGGTAAACAAAAAAATACAAGTGCAAAATAATAAAACAATCCGTAACGTTTTTTTCATTACAACATTTTTTATATGTTTGCAGAGAAAGGCTCACAATTGAATATATTTTGATATTTTGTTTGTAACAGATGGGTAAAACATCAAATACATCAGTGTTTTAATTGTAAACTAAAAATCATTTTTGTTGATTAAAATTAAGCTGAAATAAAATATAAATACTATGTGCGTAACTTTGACAGAATTTTAGAAATATTGTATAAGATGAAATACTAAAGTGAAATAAAAATGAATTAAAGCATAATAAAGCAAAATAAATCAATAAATAAAAATAGTAAAACCTAAATTAGTAAAAAATGTGATTTATAAAATTATAAATATTAGATTTAAAGCAACAAAAGAAATAATCTAAAAAACGCTAAAGCAATCTAAAATGAAAACTAAAATTGTAGTTTTGAATAACATTTTAAGTGCAGTATGTTATAATTATAATATTTAAATCATATCAAATAAAACCGAACATTATCAAATTAAATCTAATTCAATATAATGTATATAATCTACTCTTGTATATAATGTACACTCCTGTAAATAACACTGAAATACTGTTTTTTTTTTATTTCCATATCATTCCTTATAATATTTGCATCAGTGTACCATTTTTGTAAAATTGTGGCCAATAAGCTAATAATTATTTTTATGACTCAATAATAACCCTTTATGTTGATTTGCCTAAAAAGCAACAGTCTTAAAGACATGTGTACAGTATGAAAATTGTATATTACTTTATAATTTTTTATATAATCATTATAATTATTATTATAATTGTATTGCATTGTTATTTAATAGTATATTTTTATATTTTATACATTATTGTGTTGTAATAATCATAATAAATTCACATTAACATGATCAACATTAAAAAAAAACGAAAAGATCTCAGCTGTTTGAACTGATATATTAGGTCCGTGGTATAATTGCTCCCAGACACAAAGACGATTGGCTGGGTCTCTTAACTCTTGAGAGTGACTTTGAAGGGAGGAACACACAGCGCACCATTTCTCTGGCCCCTCTACTGTGTTTCAGGGAATATGGAGGCAGTAATGGGGATCTCAGCTAATGACTTGGGAGAACAAAACTTGGTCTCTTAACATCAAGAGCCTTATTATTTTTAGCTCTGGCCAATGCTGAGCTTATCCCTATTACAGGGTCCATTCTTTGTGCTATCAGATGTGGAAATTAAAGTGAAATGACTTAAGGGGACGATTGCCCATACAGCAAGTAGGCTAGTCTGCCCTTCAATAAGGCTCAATTTGACAGAAATGTATGTTGTAACCTTGCTTTTTCCTTCAAGATCTTTTCAAATTGATCAAGGAGGGGCTGCCTTCAAAGGCGAAGTGTACGAATCAGTTTCTTATAAAATATTAGATTAAATGCACATTCCCCAGTATCTGATAAAATGTTACAAAAAATTCAAAATATTAATAAATTATTTTATAAATGAACGTGTATACTTAATATTTTTTTTTCTAATGTAAAAATGTAGTTGTCGTTCTCATGGTAAAGGCAATTTTTATGTGGAGAAAAGAAATCAAACGACAGCTTGGTGACAGCACAGTCCATAATACAGTACCTGTTGCACTTTTTAAAAAACGCTAATGGTTATGCTAATTTGCGATGAGAATGAATGCAATGGCAACCCGCCTGTTTTTACATACAACATTTTTTATACGACTCAAAAGTGCTGGAGTGGCGTGTTTGTTTATTGGACTTACCTTAGTGATGGCATACAGAAGCTGGCGATGTCAGCGATGATGACCGCTAGCTGAGTGCTTTTACAAGCTGAGGCCAAAGCTTTCTTTGAGTGATGGAGAAAGAGAGGTGATGATCAATGGCTGTCAGTACTAGGGGAGTCAGACAGGTCACTCTACGACACAGGAAAGCTCTTGTCTGGAGACTGGCAGACGAGAATTGACAGGCCCTGGTGGTGCTCTTCAGAGAACAGATTGGACACAGAACGGCTCTGCTTTATCGCTAGTCTGCACGGCTACCTGCAGTCTTTGCTTACGTAACACCCGTTTGCACAAAATAAACTACTTTAAATGATTATATTTGATGTTGTTTCCTAATTTGTCTGTAAGTGCAACTAAGGATGTTACAGTATGTGGACCAGTGAAGTTTGACTAGGGAGCCTGTAAATAGTGTAAATAAAAGCTTGAGCAGATACAGTATTCAGTTTTTTTTTTGTTTTATTATATATATTATATACCGATATTACATACCGAACCGAAAGCCTCGTACCGAACGGTTAAATACGATACAACGTATCGTTAAACCCCTAATATATATCATTTTGAACGAATCTTTAATGTGACTCGGGAAGAACGAGTCATCTCGTGGGAGTGATTCGTTCAGTCGCGCACGGTCGGGCTGATCTACAAGCTTCAAGTGAATCATTACAGTACTAATGAAACTTTACTGTACATATGAAGTTGAACTAATGAAAACTTTGAATAAAAACAGGCAAAAGAAAAGTCTTGCCACTTTCAGTATAAATTTCAGTATGCATGGTACCAATTCTTTTAACTTTTATTTGTGTGCTTTTATTTATGTTTGTTTGCTGCTGTGATCATTCGAAATAATCAACGATACACGCAGGCATAAACCTTGATGAGATTACATGCATTGAAAACAAAAGCACAACATCTTTTTAATGCACTTTATGGTCTCACCGGCTCCAAAACTCAATTAGCGTCATGCATTTGCACATTGATCTGACCTACATCAGTGGACCTGTATTACGCATTCACACACAAACACACACACAAGATCTCTCCGCAGCTGTACGAGAGCCAGTTTTCACTAAACTGATTTGTTGGCAGCTAAATTAGTCAACATTAGAAAGCCCTTGGAAACTCTAACAAATAGACCGCTCGTGAAAAATGTTTCTGCAATTATCTCATTTAAAACAAGTTTTTTTTTTTTTTTTCTTGTTTTTTGTTTTTCATTGCAAACTAAATTATCAGCATAACAAATATTCAATTTCAGAATGTCTTATGTTTATTTTAAAGGTTTCAATTCAATTTTGAATCGCAGATTTTCAAACTTTTGAAACTGTATGACTGTCACATCTATCTTCATCTAGCCTATACCAATCCATAGCACAATGACAACGGCATGAAATATGGATTATTTAGATGCAGTCTACATTATATAAAGTGCCTCGCTCAGATTTACGGGTCACTTAGGGATGCGCACATAATCCTAAACTGTTCTGAAAAGAGTGCAAGGACACACAATCAGTGCTTAAGTTCCCACAAGCTTCCACATTTATTCGTCAAGTTTCTCTGAGTCAATTGTTCATAATGGTCAGGTTTTCAAGTGGCCTGAAAAATGCATGAACTAAACTGTCAGGAGCTTTTGCGGAGAATGTGAAAGTCTGACTCAATGCTAATTTCAGGGTTTACATAATTGATGGAGTTGAGGTGAAAGAGCATTTATTTTCAGACAGCTCTCTCCATCAGAAAATATTGTATATGTGCATAGCACTAAAAAGGTTTTAGTGCATAGTCATACCTCATATACTCACAAAACATGTTCTTGTAATATTGCATATGATAATTCTTGTTATTTTCACAGTTGTCATCAAAGCGTGTGGCAATTTTAGGGAGTTCAAAGCCTTTCTCATCTCTTGTCAAACAGAACTGTCTGCCTAGCATCTGAAATATTGTTTATGAATGTCAATATCTCTCTCATGTGATGCTATCTATCTGCTTCCATGGGCTTATGCATAAAGTCGGTTGTGATCACCTAAAGGTAACTGACCAGTTGCAACAGCTTTTGTTTTGAAAGAGCTAATTATGAATCATATTTTCTTATACTTGGAGGAAAAATAAAAATAACAATAATGATGAAGACTGAAAATTCAGTCATTGTTGATCACCTTAATGTCTTTCTGAACCCATACTGTATAATTTTCTTTCTTTTGTGGAATGCAAAAGGAGTTTTCTTTTGTTGTTCCCCTTCTGTCTTCAAAGAGACATACAACTGCCTTAAAATTATAACAATATTTTACAAAGTAACTCATGACTCGTGCCAAGTATTTTGAAGCCATATAAGAAGTAGACTATATAGCAAATAGGAGCCATGAAAACATTTATGTGTGATGCCATGGGAGTGTGGGAAAATGTAGGAGTGTCATTGATTGTGATAATTAAAGCACCTATTGTGTGTAGGAAGGCAGGAAGGAAGGGGGTGAGTGTGAGAGCACACCTTTGTTTGTTGACCGTATATTCATTCGTATATTCATCAAAATATTATCTGATATGCAAACGCTTGAGTCTTTGTTTGCCAGTGTGTCGAATGGGGTTCTCTTTGAGGTGTTCGAGAGGTGCTCTGTGGAAACAGGCAAGTGACTTCAAGTGAATGTGAATAGGTGTGTAGTGCTGGGAATTCTCACAGTAGTTTGGGCGATCTTCGATCGCTATCCTTCTGGGTAGAGCACTTCCTAGTAAGTAGCGTTGGGAGTCTCTAGATAATCCTTCCGGACAGGTAACCGCAGTAAGCAGCGTGAAGACAGCAGCCACAATAACTTCATGGGATCAACCTTCAAGATCAATAGTTGTAAGATTATAATACAAGGTGGCAGGTAAGTAAGAAGGGATATACCTTAAGCTCAGCCATCAAACTACTGGTGAGAGCTGCTTATAAAGAGGTGCATAGATGTGAATCAGGTGACGTGAATCAATAATCAGGTGACTGTGAGCATGTGGTAATTGCTGTGCTGGGATCAGTGCAGCCCGATGGTGTGACACTAATAGCCTCCCAGCACACATGGACTGCATTGCTCAATGTAATTAATTTATGCAATTTTTCAGCAACAAAATATTGGCTATCATCAACAGTTCATTTCCTCTGCTGACCCATATTGTGATTCATTATATAGAGTCTCAATCAATCCCTCTCTTATCCCATTCTCTTCTTTTACCCTGCCATCTGAACTAGAAATTTCTACTTTTATTTATAAATCTCATTCCTCTACATGTTCACTTGATCCTATACCCACTCATTTAGGTAAAGCCTGTCTTCCATCTCTGTCTCCTCTAGTGAGTAACTAATGATCTGTTAAAGTGCCCCTATTATGCTTTTTCCAATATGATTGTTCATGCAGTGTGTCATGTAGCTGTATGTGAAACTATCTGCAAAGTTGTGACGCTGACAGTGCATGATAAATAAAGTTATTGTCTATCAAAAAAAAAAAAAAGAGTCATATTTGCCTAAACGAGTCATCATCAATTTGAATCTTTCTCTGTTACGGATCCACATCACTAAGTAACATATTTGTGTAAGGTCCGCCCAATTTGGCCGGATGCTGCGCGTCTCGCTTTCTAGGGCTTCTGTGAACGTACTCCTTCAGTTCTCCTAACTTTGGTTTCTAATTTACTTTTAACGTTTACCTCGTTTTTAAAATATGACTCCAATTTTAAGTTATTTATCTGATATTAAAATTACAATACTAAATTTGGGTGCTTGAATTTAGTTGTTCTAATTTAGAAACCTGATCCTTTTAAACCTGCTATACTTTCTGTTACTTTTTTCTTGTGGGACCAAGAGCCATTTAGAGTTGACACCAGCCGAATCGCCACTCCGTGACACAAACCTCGCCAGTATGAAATTACTCAGGGATCGGGGATGATTAATATCCTGTTTGCCACCCGCTAACTGCTTGTAACGTGCCGGTCACGCTGGAGACGTGGAAGGGGAATCAACACACTTTTAATCTTAAACCTAAACAATATAAAACAGAGTTCAGACAGAAGCACGCTTAAACAACAACAATCACGGACAAGC
>JAUCMU010000053.1:12036409-12051879 GCA_032275025.1 Enteromius treurensis | reverse complement strand
AAACATTCTCATTTTTGCGCAAAGAAAACAAAAGTAACATCCCCCCCCCAGTCACGTCTTCCACCATATTAGAAATATATACAAATTATCATATGTAAAACATTAGGGATCTTATCTATGCACAAACAGCTTGCAACCCTCCAAAGAGAAAGGAAAAACTTGAAATCGCGTCATATGAACATTTTGAACCTCGTAAAATATTCAGCTACTCCTAAACCTGCTTGTTCTTTTTCTTCTTCAACATGAAACTCGTTTTCCCCAGAAGATCCCAAAGTTCAGATGTAACCCTTGTACAAGTATCACTTGGGGTAGTGATGATTTGTTGCTGGTGCACCATGTCAGATACACAGTGTGTCTCTAGAGAGAAAACAGGCTGTGGTACCTTTGGTGTACATAAATTAGAGGTTTTGGCCTCTAAGGACTCTCACTTGTCTGGCTGGCCCTGGAGGAGTATGTTTAAATTTGTTTTAGTGTAACGCTCCTAATAGTACATTTACACCCAATCAGATTACTTGATGCCATTGATGTCTGTTTCTACCTTTTCCTTGCGTCGTTCGAGAGAAGTAAGATGATAGAGTCCTCAAGTCTCTGTTTAAAGTTTGACTGTCTTTTAAAGAGCATTGTATTGAAATCCTGTCAGTTATCTGTGTTTCATTAGCATTTCAGAGTGATTAGCATACTAAAACACTTGAATTGTCACTCTTGAAGCTTAGGAATCTGTGAAGTGGTGAGCTTTTTAAAACAAAACGATTTCTACCGGTAATCAATTATAGCAAGCTTGTCAACGAGCTAGTCATTTTCTAGCTACAGTTTTAAGGAAAATATCAAAGCTGCGCCGGACATGGAAGACTTTTGCCAGCTATCTAGTGCTTTGTTTAATGGATATGTTAAATGCTGTTGAGACAATGCTAACAAAACACCGCTTGCGTGTTCCAAATCCGATGCATCCAACGATTAACAAAACCAACAATGGCAGTAGGTGGCGGCTGTCGGAGGGCCTCTTTCCGCCGTATTCAGAGATGACAGAGTGGGCGGGGCTTGCATGCTAATTGACATTTAAAGCCCGCCACTGTGTGCTTTCCAAGCACAGGTTTAGGCGAGTGGTTTTTGATGTTAGGTTTTTTTTTTAGCTCAGGGTAATCAGAGGTGGTGGGTAGGAGTGTTTGCGCCAAACGAGAATTACCCACGTGCATTTGTGTTAGAGATTTTTATGTCTGCACACTTGCGTCAATCCTACTCCTCTGGCCGCCGCCGCCCCCTCTGCCTCTCTGGCTGCCCACTCGCTGACTCAGTAAATGCTACATTTGCATAATTATCTTTTTAATTGGCGGGCGTGAATGAGAGTATTCTCCTTTATTGTGAGCCTGGGAGTCCTCTCCACATTTTTTTTTTTTCCAGAGATGTGAGGAGATGAGAGTCTACAGAGCAAGCAAATTGCCAGCTCATTCCCTCCCTTCTCTGTTTTCCTTTCCCGCTCTCTCTTTTCCTCTCTCTCCATTCTACTTAACTCGATAATCGTCCGTGTTAATAAACTGTTTCACACACCTTCGCCCACTTAAGCCTTTTTCTGTCAGAATTTGCCGGATGATTAGAAAAAGATCAGGTTGTGCCAAGACGATTAGATTTACTTCTTGGTTTTTGTAACGCAGGGAGGAGCAGAAGTCGTTTCTCTCCCGTTTCAATTAAAATCGGAAATCATTGTGCGGTATATGTTAACGTGAATATGCTAAATTTGTCGGTTTTCTCTGAGGTAAAGCAAGATATAATTGTCTCATGAGTCACTTGCGGTGGAAAAATGGAAGAAGGTGGAAAATGATTTGTTCCAGAACAATTGCAACAACTTCGTTTCACAAAAAACCTTGCTCTTATGAGTTAGTGAAACAGCTATGCTGGAAGGCCTTGAAGCTGAACAAAAGCTTTTGTTGAGTTTTTCAGAGGATTGCTACAAAAACATTAAGATACATGGCAGCTATTAGGTTACAAAATATAAGGTGTGAGACATTTTTTTAGCTATAATACTAGTCAAGGTGTGTTTCGATGTGCAATAGGTCAGACATAAAGGCGTTCCATTTGGCGTTAGTTGTCAAGAACAGATAAAATCACATTGGATTCTTCCTGTCTTGACCTCAGCTCGCAAGTTCATAATCACCAAGCCCTCGGCTAAATCCCTGCTTTCGCGGTCATTATGAATGCTTAACATAGGGAGTGTGAAATGTAATGAGCGTAATTAATATTTTGTCTGGTAGAGGGATAGACGTAATTGAATCCAGAAGACAGTACAGGGTCAGCTAACTTTGGTTATTCGCACCATCCAAGTCCCATTGCACAGCAAGGCCATTTGAGCTTTCTGATGACAGTTCACATTTTAGAAAAACTTGCTGAATATTAATTAACTCAATGGCTGCCTATAAGACGCCAGTATTAGTCATGGGTAGAACTGCGCAAGCATAATTCTGATCTAATGGACTTGTATAATACAGAATATTATGCAATTTTGGGGATTTATTGTACATTTGTGTGAAATACTTTCACTGTTAAAGTACAATTGAGCTGTAGTATTGTGCTGACTCAGTACTTGATTTCTTCTTTTTTTAGCTGTGTAAAATTATTTTATATGCTGTGTGGGACTGAAAGTAAATAAATTGGAGCACATTTTGCTCTCTATGTGAGGTTTAAGCTTTCTAAAGTTGTTTTTTAAGAGTTTTCCTGCTGTATTTATTAATATTATAGTTGAAATTAGTTGGAAATTAAATACGGAAGTATTTTAACTTATTTCACACATAGGTGCCAATATATTTCACAACTCAGACATTTTTTGTCACAATCACGAGTTTATATCTCGAAATTGCAAGTTAAAAAATATTATGAATTTGCATCTCACAGTTCTAACTTAGTCTCACAATTCAGATTTTTTTCCCTCAAATTTCTGAGTGAACATTGCACAATTCTGATATGTTATCTATAATCTTTTGATTACATCGCACAATTCTGATATTTTACCCCAAAAATTAGTTTATATCTCTCACAATTCAAAAATTTTATCTCAGAATTTTGAGTTTGCATCGCACAATTCAGATATTTTACCTCAAAAATTAGTTTATATCTCTCACAATTCAAAAATTTTATCTCAGAATTTTAAGTTTGCATCGCACAATTCAGATATTTTACCTCAAAAATTAGTTTGTCTCACAGTTCAAAAATTTTACCTCAGAATTCTGAGTTTGCATTGAACAATTTTTCCCCCTTAAAAATTAGTTTATATCTCACAATTCTAAAATTTTACCTCAGAATTCTGAGTTTGCATCACACAATTCTGATATTTTACCTCAAAAATTAGTTTATATCTCACAATTCAAAAATGTTACCTCAGAATTCTAAGTTTGCATCGCACAACTCTGATATTTTACCTCAAAAATTTGTTTAAACCAATTCTAAAATTTTACCTCAGAATTCTGAGTTTGCATCGCACAATTCTGTTATTTTACCTCAAAAATTAGTTTATATCTCTCAATTCTAAAATTTTACCTCAGAATTCTGAGTTTGCATCGCACAATTCTGATATTTTACCTCAAAAATTAGTTTATATATCACAATTCTAAAATTTTACTTTAGAATTCTGAGTTTGCATCGCACAATTCTGATACATAAACTAATTTTTTAGGTAAAATATCACAATTCTAAAATTTTACCTCAGAATTCTGAGTTGGCATCTCACAATTCTGATATTTTACCTCAAAATTGTAGTTTTTTCTCAGAATTCTTACTTTACATCTCACAATTCTGATATTTTTTCAGTTTCAGAGTTGACCGCGTAAAATTCTGAAATTTTAGCTCAAAATTTTTGTTTATATCTTGCAATTATAATATTGTTCTTCAAAATTCTGTCTACTTCTGTGTTTTTATATTTTTATATTTTGCTTTTGTATTTTTATTCTGTGACAGAGATGAGCGTCGATACAGCTTTTTACAGTTTTGTTGTGGGATATATTGTGGGAGATCTGATGCATACTGCATTTTACTCTCATCCTTCATATGTAAATACAAACCACTAACAAAGCTCTTTCTCTTTATTTGTTACCTAAACAACATTCCCAGATCAATTTAAAAAGGGAATCTCCAACCAATAACTATTCACAGCACTACTCTGCTCCTTTGAGAGAACAAGAGAAAGATCACGTGCCGACTCAGTGGCCGGATTGTTAGGGCGCCTTTGAAACTGAGTGTGGTGCAAGAGCATGTGCCGGGGCGCCTGCTCAGCCTGTGATCTGCGTCTAGCCTGAAGAGTTCTGGCTGTCCCTCCAATCCTCTTCCAATGTTCAAAGGTAACGGCGGGCCTCTCCCAGGCCTCCCGCTTTGATGTGCTCTCCGACACCAGTCATATCACTGCTACCAAGTCTCTCTGGCCCTCCTCGACTGAGGCAGGCGAAAAAATGAGAGAGTTAATTGGTTAGTCACAATGTCTTGCCCCAGACACAGCTCCGGTTTCAATCGCGTAACTGCTTTCTCTGCGCACTGATGTGCCTTTTCACAGACAAATAAAAAAAAACCACAAACAATATTGTAGAAAGAAAACAAAAGGCTCTCTTTGGAAGAAAAAATGGGTTTCTCAAAGAACAAGAGCGCTTAAATAGAGGGTGGGGAAAAATGATTCATGACTTTTAAAATCAAATTAGACGTAATTAACATGGGAGCTGAATTAATATCAGTTGTGTTTTGCATCCATGACAAATGCAGGATCATCTATCAGACGGGAGGAAATTCATCACAGAGGGCAGGAACCGCTGCTCAGTTAATGAGGGAGAAACGCTGAGGTCACTGAATGTGTGAGGATGCCTCCCTGCGACACGCGTTCTAATAGAACGCTTATGTCACTCACTGAGCTGTTTCTCATAAGTACACCAGAAATTAATTTAGTTTTTTTCCACACTAAAATCCACCCTTTTCAACTGGACCAAAAAGTGAAAAGCAAGCTGGATTTACCCTGCTGTCCCTGCCTTTGAAAGTGAACTCAGACTCTAGGTAGAATCTACTGTAGAGTCATTTGTGGTCATAATGCACATTATAATGCTAGGCAATTCCTCTATTAAGTACAGTACAGACAGTGATTTTTACATTAACAGATATTTTTTTAAACAAACAAAAAAGTTTTTCAGGCTTCTGGGAATATTTACGTCCTTAAAAAAAAAAAGGTGGTGCGAATTAAAAATGCTTACAACCTATTAACTTATATAATCTAGACTCCTATATTTGGATATCATAATATAGTATATTACATTATATTAATGTGTTTTGTTATACGCATTAAATTATCAACATTTAAACTATTTGACATTTTTAGAAATATTATTATTATTTTTTTTTTTAAGTTAATAAATGAAATACATTTTAAGTGTTAACTAGTTCTATTAAGTTGAACGATCATTTATAAATATATGAAGAGTTAATTTGCTACATGTTATTATGTTATCATACTTTATAGTTGTTTTTTAAATTGTCTATAATTCGTTCGTTTGTTACATTTTCGTTTAACCTAACAAATGAACCCAACTGCATTTTTATTGAGATTAATTAGAATGCACATTGATAAAACGTGAATTTTGAACATTTTTAAAAACAATCCGCTCTGTGTTATTGCATCATATTTGCAAGTTGAGAGATTGCCTTTGGAAAACGTTTGGGTAGATCAGCAGGACTGTAAATGATCATGATATTGCTAAATTTAATATCAATATAATCCAATTCTTGTAATCAGACCCCTAAAATAAACCAAAAGTGAATTGAAAGGATGACATTAACAGTATTTTAACTTTCGAGGCACCGTTAAAGACTTACATTGCCGTAATATTTTATTCAGAGCACTTTTTAGTTTTAAGTCAAGTCTCTAAATTATTAATCTCTTTCACACCATATTTTTAGTGTGCCCTCTGCGCTTTAATTCTTCATCACGTGTTTATATATCATCCGTTCTGTTCTATCTTAAACTGAACCAGATTAAATTAGCTTCTAAAGAGGCGAGTGGAAGTGGCAAGCAGGGAACAATTCCGGCTCCTTTGTGCTATAAGAAATATACAAACCGCTCCATTATCTCGGAGGAGGAAGTGCTTTAATGATTTATACCAGCAGGTAGACCTCAGAGTATTAGCTCTTTTGGTCCCTGGTTGACTTGGTAGCGTTTGGCAAATGGAGGACTAGAGGACATGTTTTCAGGAAAAAGTGATTCATTGCGCCAAGCGCTGCAGTCATTAGAGAAGTGTCTCGCTTTCTGTCCCCCCAGACTCTCCAGACACACTGCGGTGTGCCACGGCTGTTTTGGAGAACAGAGGAAGCGTGGCGGAGCATAAGCAGATCTGCCTGCTGCACAGGCCCTTGTTCCCCCTCCGAGGAACCTCGAGTAAGAAATATGAATAAAAGAAGCGTTTCTCGGCAGACCACACACTCGCAAGGAGGGGACGGAGATGTGTTGGGGCAGTTGTTGGCCAAATCCGTCTGTCTTTGATGATTTCTAATTTAACGTCTGACGGCGGTTGCGTGTGTTAGCGTTCGTACGGAAACAATTCATCGGGCTTCTTTCATCAAAGCTGCTGCTTTTCTGATTTCATTTGTTGCAATTACGGATAAAGAGCCTGACTGAGTGTTTTCTCCCGCTCTTCATGAGTGATTCAGTCTCTGAATGGTTTGTTTGTGAATGGTTGCCAGGAAAACATCTCTGTTGCTAGCGAAAAGGGGAGGTATCCGGAGCGAAGCGCGCCTCGTCACATTTTCGGGTCCCGCTGGACTTTGTTGAAATTGTTTTGTGCTGACTGATGCCTGGGAAATCCGACATTTGTTTCTGACAGGGCTGTTCACATTGGCTGTTTTGAGTTTGTGGTCAGGTTTTGATGGAGACGGCGGTAGGTAAGCTTATGAGGCAAACAATTGTTGACTTGATGCGAAAGTCTCAGTTTGTGAGGTCGAAGGGAGGTGCCTGTGAAACTGGCATCATTCAACTTTGAAATTCGGTGCCTGGACATTAGAGTTTTTGGAGGGAACCCCACCCTGTCCAGTGGTTCGAGACACTGTCATTTTAACTTGTGTCTTCTTAGTTACAAACACAAGACATGTTGATTAGTTAAAGACACAAGACAAAAGCTGAGTGTTCTGAAGAAATTTGTTAACCAGCTATTCCGTTTTATTCTATTAAATTCTATTCTAGTCTAGTCTCGTGATTGTGTCTCTTCTAATAGTGAAGCTGTGACATTGATTATGGCACAAACAGCAATCTTACCACCTTTTTTTGAGATATATAATGTAGCTTTAATAATAACAGTGGTTTAAAATTGAGTTTTTAAATTATTCAAAAATATATTTTTCAATCATGCACAAAGCTTAATGATCTGTATCAGTCATAATCAAGTCATTTGTGAATTTGCATAATAATACATTTTTTAAAATTTGTGTATCAAATTAATTAAATTCAATAATAATAGTACAGTTTTTAATTGATGTTGTTTTTTAGGTTCGTCAAAATATATATTTTAAATAATGAAATGTAATTAAATACTGTTTTTCAGAGCATATACATTTAAAAAATGATCTGTTTCAGTCATAATAATCAAGTAACTGACTGATATTTTTACTATTATATTGTAATTAGATTTTTTACAAATTTTATAGATATTCAGCTGCAACAACAATGTTTGTTTGTTTTTTACAATAACAGAATAAATACAATTTTTAAACATTTGTTCTGTGTATCAATTATCAAAATACATAGTGCACTTGATGATCTGTATTAGTCATAATCAAGTAATTTCAGAGTTATTATTACCATTTTTATTATTAGCTAGTTATGTGTATCGATATTAAAATGTAAAATACTCAGAAATTAGTTTGACTTATTATAATATATCAGTCAATTATTTGATCAATAGAATTCGTCCAGTTTAATTAATGGAATTGTATTATTTCTTTTTCATGATTTTGTGTAATTAACGTCTAAAAATAATCACATCCTTTCCAAAGCAGTACACAAGAGCTTCTTGTGTTTGCAAATAATGTGCATTGTTATGCCTCCTTCCTGTCCCTCCATCTATTTTATTACTTTGTAATCTCGCAGACAGATAGGAGCTTCGCAGCAGACACCTTTTTTTTTTTTTAAACCCTTTGGAACCAATTGCTGAAGAAGGGTTGTCTTGGGAAGGCCCCAGTGGAGAACGGTAGGGCTCATTAGTTCAATCCCCTTCGAGGGCGAATGCAAAGAAGGAGCCGGAGTAAGACATTTCTACGCTCTCCTCTTTTCTCAGGGTGTGCGTGCTGTTCTTTGCTCTTTTCCCTTTCCCACATTTTTTGCCTGCATCAGCAGCAGCTGAGGGGCCGAACCTCGGCCACGCAGCTTCGCTCAAACCGCCCCACGGGTCTTAAGAGCAAAGCACTGTGGGGAGCTTAGACTGATCAACTCAAATACAAGACCTATCATCCAGTGTTTAGGGAAATAGGAGCATTGGCATCGCTCTTCATGTACCATCCAGATATCAAAGGTTCTTCTTTATGAGCAAGCAGCAAGTATGGACAACACTCATCAGGAAGTCCAGTGTATGTCTGTGCTGCTGGCACTCGCTCTTAAAAATCTGCTTCCAAAAAGGGGTTTTCGGAGCGATGCTATAGCAGATGCATTTTTGACCAAAAACATTTCAAATGCTTTGCAACGAGATGGGCCTCAATGGCTAATGTTGAGAACCTGTGTTCTATGGCATTTCTGCAAAACCCACTTTTTGGATCCTAGTGAGTTCAGCGGTGCTGATGTACACAGGACTGCAAAACCATCTGCTTGAAAATGTTTGGTCCTCGTTTGGAGAGAAGAACCTTTGATATCTAGACAGTAGATGAAGAACAAAGCCAATGCTTCTAAGCATGGATGATCAGAACCATATATTCCAATTAAAGTGGGTTGGGTTAGCCATTATGAGAACCAAAGATGATAGTTTTTTAAACATTTCCATTGCACAGTAAAAAAAGGGTTCTTTAGATTATTGGTACTTTGGGGAACCAATTCTTCTTTTTCATTGCAACAACATTTCTTTTCGAACCAGGCCTTTGCTGAAAAGTTCCCATACCTCTCCAAAAGACAACCTATGATATCTGGACAGAACATGAAAATGTACATTTAAATGTACACCTGAATGATTGAAACCATAGACGCCAATGCAGAACCAATGTTTTTAAGAGCGGGACTGGGGAAATAGTCGGCAGTTAGCTGCATATCCATTATGGGAACCAAAAAAGCGCTTGTAATTTGACCTTTCCCTTCAGTAAGTGGGCTAAAGCCCTTGTTTTGTTGGTAATGACGGGGTGGGAGCAGGGGGAGGTGGGTATAATGCAGGCAGGCAGGTCCCACTTAACCAGAATTTATCTTTTTGGCACTTAAAGGAGGGGTCTGGAGGTCTGTTATCTATGCGCTCCCCCCTGAATGAGTAAACATCTCATTTATTATTAACTCAGGTTTAAGGTAGCGCATTAATCCTGCCTGACAGTTTGCCTACTTGTTAAGGCGGTCCGGCTCTCTCCAACCGCAGCAGATGGTTTTCAGCTGCGCCTGCTGCAGGTTCAGAGCATGCAGATGATAAGGCCTGTAGGTGCAAAGCTGCACAGGTGAACACAGGATTCCCTTGAGCTCGTGTCAAAGTTTTACTGATAACAATAATCAATCCTTCCATCAAAAAAAAAAGGAACTGTGGGTTTCTACAAATCTGCACATGGAAGGAAATCATAAACAGACTCTTTTTATTGCGCACGATAAGTCAGTCTTTCTTGCACTGCTTTTTTTAGTCGGGGATGTTTTGAATGTGAATGTGATTTTACAGTCTGAATTGATTGTGATGAGATAAAGAGATTGTTTACCTCCAAATAATGGCAAGCAAATATCGTTGTTAGGTTGTTCTCTTGAGCTGCATGCGAAAACCGTTGTAAAGTGTGATTCATTTCTGATGCAAAAATCAGCTCGACAAATCACGAAGAGACAGAATTCATATTTGCAGTTTCTTTTAGATTGTGTATATATGAGGCATTTTTTACATACCCTGTATATGCATTAATGACAATAATAATAACAACCGTTTTTATTTGACTCTTTTCTGTTGTTGTAAAAGGGAAAAACAATTAATTTGCTGAATAAAAAAAAAAACTAAAACTTTTTTAATATTTTAAAATGTTTACAATTGCATACAGTGTACAAACATTATTTATAAAAAGTTATATGAAACACATATTGTCTGATAAATGTTTCACTTTGGAAACATTTTATTAAATATCATTGCTTTGACAGTATAGTAAACCTTATATGTTTGAGATTCTGAACGCTAAACATTAAACCCATAGCTGGCTTATTCATATATTTGCATAATAACTGCAGGTAAGATTTATAACAAAGTCAAATTATTTGCAAAAAAACACACTCTCTTTTCTTACATTTTTGTAGTTAATAGTGAGATTTACTAGCAATTTCTGAGAGAAACTTATTAATTTCATTCATATTTTCTCACATAATTATAGAATTTATTATCATTTCTCGAGATAAATGTTATTTTATTTTAAAGTTTTATTTTGCTTTATTTCAATTTATATAAATTTTGCAGTGTAAGCAACTTAAATATCTCGCATCAGTCCGTGTTCTCACATAACCAAATAATTTCAGTTCAACTCTCTATTAATCTCTGCAACTAAGTCTATTAATGTATCCCATCTTGTTCATTTACCCATAATGACCAGCTCATGTCCTGGATATGAACTGCCATGCTGCACATTTGTACATGATGAACGTAAGTGTTCTTTTAGCTCTTTGAGAAATGTGCTGACCTGGCCACTGCACCTGCTCTTTGTCCTGTTCTCCATGCTCAGTGAAGTTCCTGAGATCATAACCACTCCCCCCTTTTTTTATCTTTTCCTCTTTTCCCTCTTTCTTTGCACTGTAGGCTCTTTCCATACTTTTCTGTCTGACTCTCTCTCTCTCATTCTCTGTTTATTACATAAGAGGTCCTGTTGAGCCAGCTGCTGAGAAGCATGTCCTGACATGAACCACGCTGCTGAACTGACTCACCATGACGGAGAGAGAGAGAGACCTCAGTCTGTCTGGCTCTGCGCCTCTGGCCGGCATGTTTTCCTGTTCGAACTCATGCACACATACGCATACATTGGTACATTTTAATGAGAATAATATAAATTTGGCTCTATTGTTCTGGGTTTGTACGCATATGCGCTGCATTCGTAACAATGTTTTGGTCACATATATCAATGTGTGCTTTAGGCGATAAAAGACCCTTTTAAAGTACGTTTGGTGCTTTATAATTTTGTGTATAAGAATGACCTTCTCATCCACAGCTTATTTAAACATATCGCAATTGTAAAATTGCGTACTCAAAAAAAGAAATTCACTTAGTGTTATATATATATATATATTTCTGCACATATTAAAGTATGTTTTACAAGAAAAAAAATATTTTCACGCGTTACTTTGTAATTTTGTCCTTCTAATTGTGAAATGTAATAGAAATCTCTGAAAGCAATTGTAGATGATTAGTCTCTACTTTCAAAGTGTTTATATATTTACTGCTCTCTTGGAGTTACTTTATAATCCTTAGCTTATTTTTTGAATTCTTTTATATTTTACTTCTAAAGAAGATTTTATACATACATACGGTACATATTTTTTACTGCATTTTCAAACACATAAATGCAATTTTGGTAAGCATAAGAGACTTGGAAAAAAGAGACGAAAAAAGAAATATTGCTTAACATCATGACAAAAAACTTTTGACGAGTGCTCTACAATTTGTTTTAAGAAACTGTACATTTAAACTTTAATATAAATGAATAAAATTCAATAATTAAATGCAGTTAAATTATTGTCAGGGCAAGAAAAAATACCACTGGCCTGACTGGACACACAAATACAATCCTTATTGTTGAGCCCTGCGAGTTGCGTAATTTTCCAAACCACACTTTTACAAGCTGTTGCTGTGAGCAACTTTTTGACTTTATAGGGCATGCATTTTCGACGTCTGTGTCGTCGCTTGTTTTCACAGTCAGCGGCTTTCAGGATGTCCCGATCTTTTGAAAGTTGCATAGTCAGGGTCTGCTCCAGTTCTTCTCGGGGGGGGGAATGAATGGAGGGCTGGGCGGTGGATCGCAGCCAGATGCTGAGTGGAACACAAGGCCTTCACTGTCCTGTAGGCGAATACCACGTCCATGTATACGCAAAACAATGACCAGACTGATGGTGATTCGCCTATGTTGTGAAGATTGAAACATGCCCGGTTTGGTCTTGACCAAGCTTCCAGGTTTCTGGCAGAAAATCTGAGAAATTGTGTCTGGAAAGGTCCCAAACCCACATCCTGTAGACGATCGTTGGAGAGGCAAATGGCATAACAATTGCACACATGTTCACTGTACAACCTATCCATCGCCGTTCATTCAGATTTCCTTTTTGCTTACACTGCAGGTGGTCTCAGTTCAGGGTCTGCGAGGTTGCAGGCTTGTCGTCCTTGTGTTGTCGCACTGTCACTGTACTAGTAAACTAGGTTTCAAACATGCGCTTAAATCCCATATGAATCTTATAGTGTTACAGGTGGACCATCATCATAAATGCATCATCACACATAGTTTTGTATTTATAAAACCAGCTGTGACTTTATACTGTGACATTATTTTTCAAGCATGATCTCGCAGCTGAGACTGTTTCTTACAGATGTGACTTTATGTCTAGCAATTGCTGCAGTTTCCTATAATTGGGACTTTTTACCTCAAAAATGTTGACTTTTGCACAGTTGCAACTTCATGAATTATTATTGGGTCTTTATATCATACACTTGCTACTATCTTATGTGTTGTGTCTACTAGTCACAGTACTCATGTTGGTAATATTGCAACTTTTTTTCCTCTTTCTTTTTTTCCTTTCTTTCTGTGTGGTGGGAAAAAAAAAGGCTTCAACACATTACATATGTACTAATTGGAAAAAACAGGGCCATACTAGCCAAACCATGACCTCTTGACTTCAACAGCTTGAATGTTACACATTTTCAGTTCGTTATCTATCTGAGTGTCCACTTCAGTTGGTAAATTGATGCTTTTTTTGTGTGCAATGAATTCATAAAAACCCTTTGCAAAATAAATAAAAGAAAATCTTAAGACGCCCTTTCATCGCATATTAACAGATTTCCTCACATCTTTCTAGATTTTAGCGAATACCTTGATAATATATGAACATAAAGTAAGCATTATGCCAAAGAGCTCTCTCTCTTACTTAGATAAACACTCGTGTCGCGGTTCATCTTTACTGATTTATGTATATGTGACGGAGCGCCAGCTCATTTCCATCCATGTGACACCCAGGGGTCCAATGCACACTTGACTCTCGCTTTAACGCCACACATTCAGTCTGTTTCTCTTTTCTCCCCCTTTTTTTCCCTGAGAGTGCCACAGAGATTGACTTTAATCTATAAGAGATACCACTCAATGGCATGTTATCATTCGGAATATGTGATGCTTTTTAAAGCCAGTAAATTCCATTAGGAGGCAGAGGGGTTGAAAAGGCGGCGCCGGGTCTTTAACGCTACCTCAAAGAGAGTTCGAGTGCACGCCACTAACGCATTGTAGCATATAAATCAGCAAGGGCCACTGGGAATCAAGCGTGAGTCTCTCTCTCTCTCGCTCTAAAAGACGCAGGAAGGCTTTTGAAGGGTCTGTCCTCTCCTTTGAGTCGAAACAGCGGCCCTCCTGTGACAGCGAGGTCCTACAGTACACTGCCAGGAGTCCATAAGCATTCTCCTGTTATTGCCTGCGCGTTGTCATCAATATAACACCTCCTGACAGAGAGAACCTTGCCTTACTAACAGCAGGGCGCTGATGTGACTGAAGGGACTTTTTTGCACCTGTGATTCTCACAACACGCAGATCTCTAACGCTCACACGTTATTTTTTGGTAGTTTAGTTGCTTCAGGTTTAGCATCATCTGAGATCTTCTGGGGTCGTTGACATCATCTATATCATCTATATATATATATATATATATATATATATAGACATTCATAAACTATTTTGAAATATTGGAGAACAGATAAAGTACTTATGTATAAATGACTATTGTAAATATCAAATTAGAGTCATGTTACCAATACTGAGTTTTTCTCTCATCACATTAAATTCACGCTGCAATCTCCCAACTTTAGTGAAATTAAATTTCTTATAACTTGTAGTGTCGATAACCGAATAGACAAAGGCTAAAGCTGAGGGAAAGCTCATTTTAAAAGCCGCTCTCACATATCTTGGAGTCTTGTCAGGAATGTGTACAGGTGGAAAAGAAATTACATGACCAAATGAAACCATTAAAGACCTCGGCCACGTCACATAATTCCGTCGGTGGAAATTCAAGCGGGTGCAAGGGAGATAAGAACAGGGACATGAGGGGCTCATATCTCTCTTATGAAACACAGCACGCATATTCATCTGGGCTTTCGCTCGGTGCAGCAGAATGAACAAATTATACAAAAGAGAATATGGTTTAATTAGCCGAGTACCACAGAACCATGAAAAAATACAACTACAGAGCTTATGTTCAGCATTCATTGCTTTACAAATGAATACCATTTTAAATAAACAACGTTATAACTTTAATTCTCATTGGATGATTATGAGCCTTGTTTGAAGCCATTGTTTTACCATGGTTGAATTTTTAGGTTTTTAATTTCACATTAAGCCTCCCAGTAAAGTAACCTCCCGTGGTCTTTATTTGGCGCCTACAAGGTGTAAGAGGTTGAATATAGTCATACATAATTTTTTTTTTCCACTATAAGAACTAATAGCCACTTAGAGCAATGGAAAAAGGCTGGTCGAAGGCTGACCAAACATTTTAATGAAATGTGAAAATTGAATATAGTGGTTTCCCTAATTTAGCCGTACAACAGACAGAGTCACTTAAGTGCGAAAAATGCAAATGTGAGTTAGTCTGTGCTCAGAGGAACACCGAATCACTGCACAGAATTTTAAAAACGGCACTGGAAAGATGGGAAGAGAGAGAAACAGGGGTGTGATATCAGTGGCAAGGTCACATAGAAGGCACCAATGAGCTCGCATTCAACTTTTGCTATCTGTGTGTGTGTTTGAGGAAGTTGTGAGAGAAGGGAGGAAGCCAGAACTGTATGTGTGTGCTTTAGGTATGAGGCAGACAAGAGATAGAAATTGACTGTGTTGGTAAGATAGGTTTAGTGTTTTTTTGACAGGAGTCTCTTATGCTCACCAAGGCTGAATTTATTTGATCAAAATATATTTATATCTGTACTTTATTATATTGTGATGTCAAATCATCGTTACTCTGGACTTCAGTGCCACATTAACTAGGGATGCTCATTTTAACCGTTAATCGACCGATTTGAAGTTTGACCGATTAATACAATCAGTTAAACGGTTTAAAAGGTAATTTTATTTATTTATTTATTTCAGTA
>JAUCMU010000053.1:12022761-12033688 GCA_032275025.1 Enteromius treurensis | reverse complement strand
TCACTGTTGGGACTGTATTGGACAGGTGATGAGCAGTGCCTGGTTTTCTCCACACATACCGCTTAGAATTAAGGCCATAAAGTTCTATCTTGGTCTCATCAGACCAGAGAATCTTAGTTCTCACCATCTTGGAGTCCTTCAGGTGTTTTATAGCAAACTCCATGCTGCCATAAAGCTTTGTTTTGTTTTCAACTTTGAAAAATATTTTTTACAGTAAAGTTATAGTATGATGTATTTATATTTCCAAAGATTCCATAACCGATACTTTTGTTTTTGGTACCGATACCGACAGTTTCATTGTATTTGTAATTTTTTTCCTTTTTTTTTTTATATTGGGGAACAGAAACCAAAAGTTAATGTACAGTATAATAGATATTTTCACGCTTAGTTATGCCCATTAAATTTAATTTTTACAAGTTTTGTGCTGTGTGGTATCAGGGCATTTTAATAAGTATGAGTACGAGTATAGGAACTTAGTATCGGGCCCGATACCGATAACAGGATCGGTATCAGTGCATCCCTAACCCTTTTTTTTTTTCTTAAAGGAACCTTAAGAGTCAATTCAAAAGAGCCATTCATTGGATTGAATTACAGCGATTGTGGAGTACGTTATTGCAAGTTTTATTTATTCATTTATTTTTAAGTCAAATGGCTTTTCAGCTCGTGTTGCCTTACCAAAAGCCTACCAAAGTGTCCATTGTCTAAAAAAGATGTATTCTGACAGGCTTCTTATTTGATATATAGCCTACATACTTTATAAACATGTACATTCTGTCACAGGGAAATGATCTGTTTACTCTTCCACTTCCCCTGTAAACAAACAATCATGTTTAAAAGATCTTGCCAAGACGGTGTTAACAATCTGCTATGAATTAACCAAACCTCTCAGCGCCGTGTCCTGTTCTTTTGCAGAGTTCTTCTCTCTGGTAAGTTACAGGAGTGGAATTTTTAATGGTGCAGTAATAATAAGCATGCAGTTGGCAGAGACGCTAACTGAAGGTGAGACAGATTTGTTAATAACGGACGCTGACAATGAGTGATGGGAGAGTAAACTGTCTATTCTCATTACCTTCCCAGATTGAAATACAGGTTGTGTCATATTCAACGTAGCCATGGAAACCTGGCACCATACCAGCGCTGAGCTGATACACTGTGAAGGGCACACAGAAAAAAATAGTATTGTTTTGTCTTTGAACAAATTGCATCATATTTGAATGAGTTATTTGACTAGCAGATGTGTTCATGCATGCAAATGAGTGACTCAGCAGTGTATTTTATTCTGAAGAGTTGATTTTTAAGAGGTGTGTGGAAAATAAAAAGGATTTATTTTATTTTGGATGTTGCTGATATTTAGCATTAAAGAAAGGGAAAGACATTGTTGTGATAGAAGGGGGGAATTATTTGGACAAATCAGATCAGATTTAAAACTGCATCTCCTTCACGATCACCATATTGCTACTACATAACTTGCTCACAAACAAAATTTAAGAAAAATCAGCCTTAGTTTAGAATTTAAAAATTATAACAAACTTTATTTTGAAAAATCGAATTACAGTGAGTGTGTTTCTTAGCTTAACTGAACTTGCAACCTTTTTTTCCCTACTTTGTGTGCTTTGTTTGGTTTCCATGCACAACCGTATTGCAAATAAAAATTAAAAAAACAACTAACAAACAAACAAATTTCTTTTGGCTACAGGTAATGGTTCTAGGTACTGTAAACACTAATTAAACAAACTGTTGTTGGTATTCTGAAATGTAGCATCTTCTTATTATATATGTTTTATAAGACACTTTTATATATATATATAGTATATACACAACTTTTGTTCTTTATATATATATAGCATCTTATCTTTTAGGATATATATATATATATATATATATAAGTTATTTACAGTGTTTAAGTTAATTTTTTTCAATAATTTGAATAGTTTGAATTGTTGAATTATTAGAAAACAAGAATTTATTAAAAAATTTAGATTTCATTTCTATAAAAGAAAAAAAGAAACAAATAAAAGAAGAATTTTCAGTCACACTTCATTTTAAATGCCCAACTCTCTGTATTAACAAAATATTAACCATGACCTCAATGAACTCACACTTTGCTTTTTATCAATATTTAGTAAGGTAGTTATTAAGATTAGGTATTGGGTAGCATTAGAGATGTAGAATATGGTCATGCAGAATAAGTGCTTTATAAGCAGCTAACAGTTAATGGTTGGCATGCCAATAAGCAGCTAGTTAAGTCCATATACTAAACTGTTTCTGGGATTTTACTAATATGCTGCAGTTCTGTGAGGCACTTCAAACAGCTCGACTGGACTTCCCGGTCTGTCTGAAGTCATTTTATAAGGGAAAACCCTCGATATTATTGGAAATCCCTTTGTAGTTTATGATCTACTTTTGTCTGACCCCGGCCTGACCCGGAAGCACGTGACAGCGGCGGCCCAGACTCGGCGCTGAAAGAGTCCGGGACGTTCGCTAGTGCTCGGCAGTCGAGGCTGTTTACAAAAGCTCGACTTCTTGCATCTAATCACAATGCCTTTTCCCATATGCTTGCTAGTTACTCCTGCCTCCCCTCTGACTGCTACTGAAGCAGCTCTACCTCGCTGCCAGGAGTCGCTGTATTTTTAGGTTGTTGTGAAGTTTCTTTGCCTGCATAGGCAATGAGATGCTCGCCTTTGGGGAGCGTCGGGTTTGAAGATGATGTCCTTTGGATTTGATTAATTCAGTATCACGGGAGAGCGAGCGAGAGAGCTGTCCCCGACTGAAAATAGAAGCCCTGTAAACGACTATATCGTTCATGTTTTCGCTCCCCTCCCCACGCTTTTGTCTTGTTCCGGCTTATCTGTGAATTACGACAGGAGGGGAATTAAATAAATAACGGACCGCGAGCGAACAGCGGCGTCTGGAGTCACGTGCGCGCGTGTTTACACTCTCGCGCCCGTTTGTTGTGCCTCTCCGTGTTTGTGTGCATATGAAAATGATACTCTCCCCTTAGATCAGGCCTGTCGCCTCCTTCTCAAGCGTTCTTCTCGCATTTCTCACTCTCCGATGCTCTTCCTGCGCCGTGTCGTTTGTCGTCGGCACACTTCTCTGATGTCTTCCATCAGACGTGATTAACGTGATTCAGCTCTATTCGTGAGATCTCTCCGTCACCATTTTGCGCTTGAGTTTTCACGTCATGTTGACGCTCTGGAAACATGGCAAGTGAAGTATACTTGAATAAATTTTAGAGTGATAAACTGATTTTTTTTTTTTTCATTGAGTCCTCTCTTGGTGTTGTTTATATGTATTGTGAATTTAACAACATATACGCAATTTATTTACTTATTATACATGATTATTGTATTTATGGCTTAAAGGTGACGCTTAAACTATTGTTTAAGCCAGACAGTCATTATTGCAAATGATGTTTACTATCATTTTATCCAAATTTTTAATTTGTAAAAATTTTGTTTTCGTTGAAAAAAACAACAACTAATAATTGTGACAAAGCATAGCTATATACAGCAAATTTCATCTACACGTATAGGCTTTTTTTTTATAAAAAAAAAATTATATTTTAATAAATAATAATAAACTATATATATATTTATATATTTATTTATTTATTTATTTATTTATTTTTTAATATATAAAAATATAAATGTCAGAGGTTAATGGATTTCACTTACTTAGTTCGTTTTCTTTCCCTTTCTTGTTTTGTGACCTTTTTTGCAGCTCCACATTCACAACTGAGCCATTAAAATGTCTTTTTCTGACCGTTTTATCTGCCTTTGTTGGAATACAGGCAGCATTACTCAACGTCAAACGGCTATGTCAGTGAAGCCCTTAAAATATTGCTTCGTTAATGTCTTCGTCGAGGTTAATGACATGAACAATGCTTACAGAAAGCCCTCCGAAAGATGAAAGGAACATAAAACAAAAGCTAATTTTTTGCAACTTTGATATGCGCCTTTGATACAATGCTAATGAGATCACATGCGGTGTCTTCTGCTAAAATCTATTCTCATCCGTTAATTATGCCGCACAGATATTCCGCAATTAGACACGCAAAATATTCCATGCGCTGGGTGACGGGAAGGACGGGTGCTTCTTAAATACTGACACTAGAATTGGGCGTCTAGCCGTCTGACAGTGATAGCCAATAGCGTTAGCCACAATAGCGGCGTTAGTGGTCTGAGGGGGCTAATTGTGTGACTGGAAGAGCAGTGTGCATCTCCGCAGATAACTAATGAAGAATCCTCAGCTTTTGAACATGCCGTTCATCCTCATTCAGCTCTAATTAATGACTCATTGGAGGAAGGACTGCCGGAGCCTTTTCACACCTATTATCCAGCACTTTAATGGCACCGTCCTTTGCATACTGAGGATGCGTTTAAACACGCTGGATAATGTAAAGCCCTCTCTTTCTCCTGAAGATCTTCCTGCGACGTGTGTTTTTCTAATGAATTAAAGATGGCTTCCCTCCTCTCTTTCTCAGCTGGGGTAAACACCACAGCCACATAATTTGCATGCAGATTTATACAAATGAGAGTCATGCTTAATGCAGACTTCAGATAATGGGCCAGAAAGTGAGAGACACTTAAAGCCAGAGGATCTGGATTTGTAGATAGAAGCCTGGAGTGGCAGTGTATTATACACCACTTCTAACTCTTTCTGAGCTTTATCTGTTGAATTGATATCGTTCGTTGTGTCCCTGTTGGAGATTATTATTTTTCACACTGCTTATATACTAAAACTGGAAATGTTGCTGTCTTAACTACATTTTTAATATTCATAATATTATTTATCAACAGATATATTTTATTTTATTTCAGCGAGTAGTGGCATAATGCACCAAATGTTGCATCAACACCATACTTGTTTTAAACTTGATTATATCTTTTTTTTTCTTTCTTTTTTTAATTTAGTGTATAACTATTGATCAACCTTCTTTACAATTATAATTCTTATGAGCAAATATCAAGGACATTACATTGTCCCTCATGCAGCTTGTTTTCAACTTGGGTTTATCCTTTTTTTATTTAGTGTAAATTAGTGTCTGTTAAATTTTATATTGGTGGGTCTTCTTGAGAATTTAATTTAATTTACTTCTTAATAGTGGCTCAACCATTTTAAGGTACTTGAAGTATAGTTAAAGTAGCTTGGTTTCTAGTTATGATTTTAAAAATGATAAATCCTGCAGTGCACACTATCTGCCATGAATCTTGCAAAATAGGCCTACTTGTTTGGGATTTTCTGACCCGACGCAGACCATTCGGGTCGATAGTCTTGCTCTGACCATAGTGGAGGGACTAATTCACATCCGAGAGCAAGAGAACAGCAGACCCTTCTGACAAAAAACACTGGCGATGCGAAAATGGCTCAATTAGAGGAGTCCTAAACTTGTTAGGGCCCGCATTGGGCCCCCCGGTGATTCGGTCACAGCCACTACAGTCAATAGTGCTAGTGCATTAAAAACGAATGGCTGATGGGCACTCAGGAGCCAGAGGGATGTGGTAGAAACTGCTCTCCTGGTGGACGGTTGAACAAAGAATCAGAGACACAATTACCCATATTGTTTTCCTGGAGTGAGGAACAAAACCCAACATGGTCACCCTGCCTGTTTCTCCTACAGGCTAATAGCAGGGTTTAAGTCTTGCATTTGCAGTGTGAAATAGCGTCAGCATCAAATGTACGCAGACCTGTACTCTGAGATCAAAGCGTACGCTTCCAAATCAGATGGTCGGACTTGACAGGTAGTAAAGATAAGGGTCATTCTGACTGCGTCAGAAAAAAACGAGCACGAAAAACTGCGCACGGATCTCACAGTAGGTATGAATGCGCAGGGACAGCAGGATCACAGTTGTAGTTTGGCAGCCGATTCCTCAGCGCTTTTACGTCTCTGACAATTACAGTTCCCTCTGACAGGGCGCACCAGTTGGGTCTTGGTGTTAAGAGACTTTGTCAAATTTGCGGCCCGTCAAACACGAGGGCCGGGCGGCTGCAGTCAGTCATCCGCCATTAACACCGGCCCCTATTAGCTTTCCTGCGTAGCGGCGAATGAGATAAGTGGTGGAGATGCAGTCATTTATATAAACAGTGTCATGGTGCGACGGACATGTTCGGCCTTGGTCGCACCGTACCGTCTCAACGCGCCTCATCAGCTCCTGTGATCAGCCGTAGATGCATAATACATCAGACAGGCCATGAGCGTAGGAAGAGACATTCATCACTGTCCACCTTTCAAATTAGATCTCCCAGACAAGGCAATCAGTCATAGGCATCAGTATTCCGAGCTGGGTGAAGCTCATACCGAGAAGCGCTCAGCTGGACTCTGGCTCCCTAGGGTGCCTTCCAATCCCCAAGATGCTCCAACACGCTCCCCTAACAACTGTTTCTAGTGTTTAACCATACATACGACTGAATCCGCTCTCCCAGCGGAGGTCCGGCAGCAGACAACGTCCCTTATCCCGAGCATTCCCCGAAATAGTCTCGGGAGTGTCTGTGCTGTCACTCTAACAACAGGGAAGCATTTGGGATAGAGGCGGACGGATCCTTCTCTGTTCCACACCTCGCTGTTTTCCATTTCGTTTGTCGTTAGCACATAAAAGGGAGTAATTCATGTCCATGTGAGCCTAGAGTACAAAACAAGGAATCATCCATTACAGCTAAAAGCCCTGACGGAGAGAATCGTAGAGAGTCTATAAAGATAAAAGCCGCTTCGGTACTGAGGCCTTATAGATGGTGGCATTTGAAGATTGAACCGGCTTTACTTGATTAGGCTGAAGTCTCAAGAAGGGCTTTTGTTTTTCCACGACTAACGCCGCTTGTCATGCCAAACACACCGGCGGAGCTTTACCGGGGAGCTTGTGTTGACAAATTAATCACAGCGTTTACCAGAAAGAAGAAAAGTCATTTGATGTGACAAGCTATGTTGTCTTATTTGTGGTGTTATTATTTTTAGTCTGACATGAGCACGGATGACCTAACAATTTATTTAGCTTGGTATCACTTTAATGTTTTGTGTAGGAAACAAACCATGAGAAACCTGATGTAACTCTTTATCTTTTTTTTGTCTCTGTTTGTGTTTTTTCCTGGCCCTGTTTCTCCTGCTTCCACCCCTTGATCATCCGACTCAAGGTAAGGGAATTTATTTTCTGGTCCACACTATGTGCTAGCACATGCCCTAATATACCAAATCAATATAAAAAAAGACTCTTGGCACCAAAGGAAACTGATGTAACGTAATGTATACAAGCCTGAGTGAACCAAAGATGAACTCAAGGATGCATCACCTCAGGGTTCAGGGAGCTTCATTCATTGTGCATGTCTTTTTATAGACCTAATTGATTTTGACGTCTCTGAGCACCTGCAGTCTGATATAATCAGGTTTTTTCTTTACATAATCTGTATGCTTGGTGTTGTCAAATGTTATGACTTGATTTAAGGATATTCCCATCTTTCTGAGTTTATTTGAGACATCTGTAGTGACACATAACTATGTTTCAAAAGTAGAATACCTCAAAGGAAACTCATTTTTAAGGCAGTATTTGATGCATTCCACATAGACAGGTTCTTCAAAGGCATAGTAAAGGTTCCTCAGTGGCATCAACATGTAATTGTATGGAAACTTTCCATGTCTTAAAAAGCTTACGTAGGCTGGAACAAAATATCAGTGCTTAAATTTGTTTAAAATCTTGATATCATAACCTCCACAAAAGAGAAGTCATTTGACAGCTCGTATTGATGCCTTTGTATTTTTTCCAAATTTATTATGTCACAGCACACATATTATTAAGACTTTGTCATAACTCAGGGTGCTTATGCCAAGTCATAGGATCACCATTGTTTTCACAGCAGGATTTTGAAATGCTGACAAGTCCAGATGTTTAGTATGCATTGGAACAAGCGCTGATTTGCCTCTGATTTCAGGCATTTGTCTGAGATTTTCCAAACCTGTTGCCGTGTGAAAATCAGGGTTAAAATCATGCAGTGTGGGCTTGCCATTAGGTATACAGTCTATATATTTTGAACATAAAATGCCAAATGTTTAATTCCAAAGAAATCTGAGAATAGACTAAAAAAAGTCTAGTCAAGATGATGACATAAAACATTTTGTCATAGGCATTGAATATACCTAAAATCTCAGTCCAGCGAAGTCAGTCATCGCTGTTGTTGTGGAACAACAGTGAATCTGTCCCAGAACTGGCCGTCCTCCAGAACCGAGTGTCTGGGAAATAAGGCCCATAGTAAGGCCAGAGGGAAGCCTACAGTAATTCTAAACGAGTTATTGTCCTCTGTGGCTGAGATGAGAGAAACTGTCCATGAAGCAACATTCGCAAACACATTAAGGCAGATAGTATGGAAATGGTGCAAAAATAGGTTGATGTTTGCCAAACAGCTTGTGAGAGTGTGAATCTGATATGTGTACATTCTTAAAACTGATTCAATCGGATGTAGCCCGAGTGTCTTTTTTTTGTACTTTGCAGGCTACTAGATGAATACACTTTTTGAATATACTTTTGTAATCATTGCTCAGACTCTTATTTTTGTTTCCAAAGATTTCCAGATTATTGTAATGTGGGTGATGTTGCCAGGTATGTTCTGGTAAAACCCCAGAACACCCTGCATGAAGAGATGAGGCAGTGTTTACAGGAACAGATGCTGAGAGGCAGGAAGAAGACGTATGCTTGCATCGGCCAAACACTTGATTTTCTCTTGGAGCTGCAGTGTGTTACTGTCATGGTTTCCTTGAGGTTGCTAATTACTTCTGAGATGGAAACAATTAGCTTGGCTTTGAGAGGTATCTCGCTGTTGTTCTCTAAGTGCCATCAAAGTCCTTCGATTCAACAAGGGTTTAATGTGAGAGAAGGTGGCAGATAGACTCTATGACTCTATAGACTCTAAGACCAGTAATTACTTGCATAAACCTTTGAGTTACATTAACAAAAAGAAAACAAAGAATCCATTGAGTGCTCTTCAGGTATTATATAATGCCGGATATTACTTGAGGAGAAACTGAAAAACAGAAAGTAGATGAAGACCTTAAGGGGGAATATGTTGATGAGGAAAGAAAGAAGGAAGCATTGCTTGAGCTTTTCAAACTCAAGACAATTTCTGGTGCCACATAAAAAGGTCTTTTCTCATGCCTTAGGAAAGGTCATGACCCAGATGTTTTGCACCTTCCGGCCCAGAGACAAAACGGCAGAGAGGAAAAAAGACAAGTGGATACGTCTTTAAGAGCGACACGTGCGCTACCAAAATTCCCAACTTGATGCTCGATGAGCTTGTATGAGGTGCTAGCACATGCAGGAGTAGGTGAGAGACTCATTTGTACTTTCTGAAGAGTATAAAGGGAACGGAGAGAGGGCGATCAATAGCTGACAGGACGTGCATTCGTAACGTGACGGTAAGGTGGCTGAACAGGCCCCTCTGGGGCCCGCTGCAACTCAAGGCTCCACACCATCCCCACTCTGACAGGAAGCGCACAGACACGACAAACTCAACACCTCGTGCTGTTCCACAGAGACACCAGACTACGGGGAAAGGGAGTCGACCCGCAGGAAAGGCCAGCACCTACACTCTATTAGAGAAGAAATGAGAGAATGAAAAACACATTCGCATCATTTTTTCCACAAAGCACCTGACAGCTCCTTGGACTCGTCCCCAGATTGTCCTGACCCCCTAATATTTTAGGATCTCAGTGTCTGTGGAGCTGTTCCTGGTTATTTATTGTTCTTTAAAGATGTCACGGACAATAGCTTGCTAAACAAGTACTGATAAGATGGATTTCCCCAAACTGACTTTTTCCACCAGTAAAACAACACACACTGCTCACACATGTAATAAAATCTCAGTTGCACTTTATTTTAGAGTATGTGTACTTACAGTGTAATATAAGATAGATACATGGGGTAAGGGTAGGTTCAAGCTAAATACCTAGTTTTTACTTAGTTATTTTATTTACTATTATAAAAATACCGTACAGGATGTACAGGAGCAACAGGAGTGTAAAATAAAGTGCTACCAAAATCTTTATCACTTTTTTTTTGAAAATGCTACAGTCCACCTGAGCATCATGGTTTTATTTGCACTAAACGCAGCTCTGACATTCACATTTTGAATCGTTCGTGGTGATTTCTTTCGTAGATCTTTTTTCAAGCAGATGAATCTTTAGCTTGAACTGTTTAAACCCAGGGTGGTCTCTGATACTGCAAGTTCATATGCAGAGTCTTGGGGCCTGAGAACAAGTGGGCCAGTTCTCTGTCAGATGACTAACAGAATTAATTTTTACCGCATCATTTAAATTTTTTTCATCGTGCCTCAGGAAAGGTCACAGCCTAGATGTTCTTCACCTTCTGACCTGACAAAAAAAGTCAGAACAAGAGAGAGGGAAAGACAAAAGCACAGTTTTCATATGACTATGACAAATTAGTTGTATTATACAGTTAAACACTATACAGTTATTGTCACAGGAAATGTTGTTGTGGGAAAAAAAAAGGGAATTTGATAGAAAATGTTGAAATCCAGATCCAATAATTTCCACATGAGGATTATGCCTCAATGAGCACTTAGCTACAACTCCGACATTCACATTTTAAATTGTTAGAGGTAGTTTCTTTTTTACATCTTATTAACCATTTTTACCCATTTTTTCTCAAGCAGATAAATATTTAAAAAGAGAATATTTTGTTGAAAAGATGAAGGAAACCTTGCTTGAGCTGATTAAAGCCAGGATGGTCTCTGATTCTGCAAGTTCATACAGTATGCAGAGGTCTTGAACCCTGAGAACAAGTGGGCCAGTTCTCCATCAGAAGACTAACAGAATTAATTTACAGCGTCATTTTAATTTTTCTCATCGTGCCTCAGGAAAGGTCACGGCCTAGATGTTCTTCACCTTCTGACCTGATAAAAAAAAGTCAGAACAAGAGAGAGGGAA
>JAUCMU010000053.1:11996853-12015814 GCA_032275025.1 Enteromius treurensis | reverse complement strand
GGTGTTTGATATAGACGAATTGTAAGTTTCAGAACTCAAAACTTTAGAAAGTGAAAAACTATTGCTCAGAGTTTGGGATATACTAGTCATCATAATTGAGAGCTTGTTAATATAGGACTGCCCTAATTTACACAAAACACCTGTTCAGTATTTAGCTTTGTGCACTCTATTGAACAACAGTGTGAACTGATACTAAACAGGGTTAGTCAATAAAAATAAAAATAAACATGTTTTCAGCAAATCTTTTGGTGTCGAGAGCAAAAACAGCCACAATATTTCAGAGGGCAAAGTAAAAAAATAAAATAAAAGCTCAATATTGGATGCAGAACTGATTATTTTTGCTGAAATTAATACAACTGGAAAACTGTTTGAACTGTTGCTTTTATCTACTAAATAAAAACAACCACAACTTAGAATTAAAAATGTTGCTCTGGCACCTATCGCAAATAAAAATGAAATAAGTTCCAGTAACAAAATTCCTAAAACTAAAGCTGAATTATCTAAATTATCTAAAAAAATTGCTAAAATTCCTAAATTTTACTTAAAATATTGTTGTTAAAAAAAACATACTCCAAAATATAAATAAATACTATGAAATGTGAACTACTAGTAGATTGTGCTCTGTTTACTAAAATGTACTAAAGTACATTAGTACTAAAATTTACATTACTAAAATAATGCTGCATCGATTTTAATTGTCATGTCATACAACGATTTTGCATTCAGTATTATTTGTTGGTAAAAACTTAGGACACATGTAAAGTGTTGAAAATTGTCAGAAAATATTTATATGACAGAAAAATGATGATTTTCTAGTGCAAACAACATTATGTGGATTTCAGAGTTGCAAAATAGCATATTTTACCCTTTTTTTCTGCATTTTTAGGTAGTAGCTGGTCTAATAGAGCACAAAGTATTAGTAGTATAGGAGTGTGTGTGTTTGTGTGTAAGAAAAGGGGGGTGTAATGGTAAAAATAAGAACCCCGGTAGGAGCGGAGCGGCAAGGTCACCTCTGCTGTAGCCAGGCTGGGCCGGGCCGAGCAGATCGAAGGCATGGTGAAGGGGCTCCAGTAATACAGGCCCAGTCTCTCAGGAATGCTTCAAGAGATTCTCCTGCCATACCTGAGGCGGACACTCATTTATCTGGAATGCGCTGCTCCGAACTGCTAACGACCAGCTCAAATTGGACTATTTTTTCCTATTTGTCAGGCAGCCAGCTGCACTGGCTCCAGCGCGCATCTGTGCAGACGGAAAAGGCATAGGACAAAGAAAGTTTGCTGCTCGTTTTTCTTGCCTCTTTTCCACTGTGCCTCTCTTTTTCTTTCAGAAGCCATCCGTCTATCCGTCTGCCAGGTGTCTGCGTGTTCTTATCATAAATCAGTCTTGGGTGTTCGGCCCGGGTTTCAGAGGTGACGAGGGTTTGCGGCATTATTTACAGAGACATTTTTGAGGCATTTGTGGAGAAGGGGCTTCTTACCAAGAGCTGTAATCTGGTTTGGGTTTGACGATAGGAATCTGTAGATGTGCTTTGTTTCAAAGACTTGTTTGAAATGTGACTCTCAAAACGCTGATGCATCACAGAATTAGTTTGAACTGTTCCAAATGCATACAGTATACAGTATATTTATCTATACATGAACATCTGTCTATTTCATGTATGTGTTAATAATATATCAATTGATTGTCAAATATAAATGTATAAATGGATATTTACATAAACTGATAATAACACATTAAGTCTGAGACATTTGTTAATGAAATTCGAACTAAATGAATAGGTTATGCAAGCGCACACATTTCCATGTCTCAGTTTTAGTTTTATTTCCAGAGTTTCTGCCGTCTAACCGCAGACAAACTCTGACCAACTCAAATATTTACCATTCTGTACCGTCTCAAGGAACACATAATTAATTTGAGCAGAGCGCGTTTTAACACTTAATTATTTAACCTATCATCTCTCCCTCCCTTTCTTCCTTCTGACCAGATGTTTCCGTCTAGACCAGCCTTCGTCCTTTTGCCTTTCCTTTACCTGTGTTTAAGAAACTGCTTTATTATTGTTCATTTTTGAACTATTCTGTCTTGTCTTTTGTTTTATCGTTTTGTTTTGTTTGTGTTTTGTTTTTAGCCTCTTTTTGTTTTGCTTTGCATTTTTTTCCTTTGGCTTTTTTGTTTGTTATTATTTTGCTTAGCTTTGTTCTCTTTTGTTTATTTATTTGAACGTATTTTGTTTTCACAGACTGATTATAAAGCAAAAAAGAGTTTTATTGTTTGTTTTCTCTTTGTGTTTTTTTTCTTATTTATTTTGTTTTGTTTTACTTTGTTTTGCTTTGTTTAGAGAGCAATTAACCGATTGCTTTCAGTTTCTTTGCAGATTTGACTTTCCTTTCACTTTTTCAGAAACAAAACTATGAAAAACCAAAGTGACTGGCTTTTTTACTTCTCGTGCTAACTTGTTCTTTTCATTTTCCTGAAACTTGTTGTAAGGACACCTAATTAGGTACCTGCAGCTGTGTTGTGTTCAGTCGGCGTATACCTATTCGAGTGCTTTTGTCTGCGTGACGCCGCATACTAGTTTGAATTTCCTACTGCTTCATCTGTTGAAAACCACAGCGTTTAAACCGTTACCTTAACACAAGAGCAAAGCACAGTGTGCAAGACTGCTGAAACCGGTGTTCAGCAGTAAAGACGGCCCATTGTCTTAACGTAATACTGATGCAGCAGCAAATTGTCTGCGTAGACTCGACTTGTCTTGGTTTGTTTGGATGATGTAACCTTTTTGCAATCAGGCCTTCGGCAGCTTTCTCCTCTTTCATGTGTCCTGTAATGGTGTACGTTTGGATTTCTTTGAAATCATCGCACAATCTGCATACTTAAAGTTGACTGTCACTTCAGGCTTGGTGAAGTTCATAATTGGCTATTTTATTTTGCTTGATGTCTTGTCGGGACAGTTCAGCTAATTAAAGGGAGGAACCTCATATTGCAGAGTCTATGACTGTTCCTAAATCTAGTGCGCTGCCTAAACAGACATCATTAGGTAAGGCATCATAGGTGTGGACCATATACACAGCCTTTCCGAATTGGTAGACAGAATTGTTACGCAGCCATCTAAGGAAGCTGATGGATTTTTTTACAGCCATTCCCATATTGCTTTATACATTACAGCGCATTTAAATCCACAAAATAGATTTAAATGGACAAGAGAAATGTTCATTAAAATGTAATCAATTTGTATTATATAGAGTAAAAATTTTATTTTTTAATGATATTATATAACTTTTACATCATTTTAATTATATAAGAATTAACACAATGTGTAATTGAAAGCTGCTACCAATAATAAATCACATGACAGTAAGTACACAGTTCACTTATCATTACAGTGCTTTCATAAAGTACAGTCATAACACAGATTACTTGTTATTACTTGTGCACAGATTACTTGCAGAACATGTTACTGCATAACAAACTATTACGTGTTCTGCCGAGCTTCCGCCACAAATGAACTGTTGGCTAAACTCCCATGAAACACCCGCTTCACTTATAACCAGCATAAAGCATGAATTCCTATTCATTTAAGGTGACAGTTTTCTTAACAAGCGCACCGTCAGCCATCTTCATGTGCATAGTGAGCAGCCCGATCTCTCAGTGGGGGGAAAAAAAGAACGATTTACCCTCTACCTTCTGATGTAGAGGCTAGTCGTACTGACAAGGTGTGAAAAGAGTCATGATCGTCTATTTTCTAGACTTCAGATCACACTTTGATGGCCTGTCAGAGCTTTTAAAATGACTCTCTGAGAGAATCACGAATACATTATAATACGTACCAGGCACATGTCCTGAAAGACAGCGGCACTAGCTGAAATATCGTCTATTTCTTCACCGTCCTGTCCGATTAAAAGATGATTTTATAAGATGTCTGAGGTGTGTCACTATATTAGCACTTAATACAGTTTAATCTCTTAAGTGACAGCGTTGTTGTTTATGCATACGTGTCTCATCTCGTTCTGTCTCCATCTGTCTTCCCGCATCTCTTTGTGTCTCCTTCTGTCTCCTCTCGTCTTTTCTCGTCTCTTTTGTGTGTTTGTTGTTGCTGAGGTGAGGTGTGACAGGACGGCCTGCGCTGCCTCTATCTCTCCCTGCATGGCATAACAGGAAGTGACACGTGGTGGGACGGTGTGACACATGGAAATCAAAGTTGATGGCTGATGACAGTATAGAGACACTCAACACACCTGTGCGTGTGTCAGTTAGGATATACTGATTGACAAACTGCTGTGATTATGGTGTATTGGTTACTTAGCTCACTGCCCATATAAATGCATCTAGCAACCTCCAAGAATACCCTAACATCTATATAGCCACATCCTGGCAACCCCCCAGAACACAATTACAACCACATAGTTGCATCCCTGCAACCACCAGATCAACCACTCTTCACACCTTAGCAAATTCATATTAGCATCAAATTAGCACACCCTAGCAACCGAATAACTTGTGAACAGCTTGTTAACACCAAATTGGAACACCTTAACAATCCCCCCTGCTGAAAAAAACGGCATATGCCGGTTAGGTATGTTTTGATGCTGGGATGCTGGATTAAGCTGGTTTGTGTTGGTCCTTTGCTGGTTTATGCTGGTCCTTTGCTGGTTTATGTGGGTGTTTGTTCTGGTTTATGCTGGTCGCATGCTGGCAAACCAGCAAAACGACCAGTTAAACCAGCATAAACCAGCAAAGGACCAGCTTAAACCAGCATAAACCAGCAAAGGACCAGCATAAACCAGCAAAACAACCAGTTTAAACCAGCGAAAGGATCCGCATAAACCAGCAAAGGAACAGCATAAACCAGCAAAAGGACCAGTTTAAACCAGCATAAACCAGCAATTAATAACATATCAAATGCACAGCTTAACAAGAACACCTTAACAACTCCATAGCATCTCCTGGCGACCACCCAGAAGACCCTAGCAACCACACAAGTGCTATCAGGCAAACAGAACATTGTATAATCTGCATAACATCTTAGCATTCACTGGAACACCCTCAAAACCACACAGCAACATGTTTACAACCAATGGGAACACCTTGGCAACCCCATAGCAACCATACAGAACATTTTATCCATTAAACAGCTGCTGAAAATAATTCAGAAAACTCCTTAAAACTCCATAGCAACATCCTGGCAACACTCATTACACCCTAGCAACCACACAGCGTCATGCCAACAATCCCTAAAATAATTTGGATACTACATATCAACTTTAGTAACTCTTATTGAAAGACTTTAGCAATCTGATAGCAACCATACAGAACATTCTATTGACTGCACAGCTGCTGACATCAATTTAGAACACCTTAACAACCCCATAGTATCCTAACAACACCGAACAATTTAACACCACCAAGTTTAACAACCACTAATAACACCCAAAATTACATTACAACATGCTAACAAACATTCAGAATATTCAGAATACTATAGCAATGGCCATAATAGCATCTTGGCAAACCACACATTGTTTTGGTTAGCACTAAGGATTTTCTTCCAAAAATGTATGTATTCATTTGCTTATTTTATAAATAAATATATATATATATATATATAAAGTATACACACAGTGGTGATTCACGTTTCTTATTTACAGTTTTTATTTTGATTATTTCGTCCATCTAAAGTGCAAAATTATCGTCTGCCTCTCCAAAAGTGCATTCAGTGTTTGTTGTTTTTTTCTCTGTGAGAATACATTAATAGTTTGGGTGAAAAACGGGCAAGTTTTACATATTCTTTACGTGTTTACTGCACACTCCTGTACAACAAGTGAAGCAGAAATTTAATTGTAACTAATTAGCTCCCAAGAGGATTAATTGGATCCGCTGTCTTTATTCCCCAGTTTACCTGGGATATGCAAATGCCTCTAGTGAGAGAAAGACAGAGAAAGAGAGAGAGAGAGAGAGAAAGAGGGAGAGAGGGAGTGGTAATGCAAGTTTCGATGAAGCGAAGTTGAAATTAGTTCGTGACAAGCTTAATTTTCTGTCACATCACCCTGTTCGCTCTCTCCCTCCTGTGCCTGCAGCACTGTGGAGCCTGTCTAATTGAAAGCGCTGATATCGGTGTCATCCGACGTTACCCTGGTTCAAGAGCCGGGTCACGTTGAGCCTTTGTTCTTCCACGAGCCAGATCTGAGCAACAATAGGCGTTAATGTCACACACTCGGCTGCTCTGAACAACGCTGAATTGAAGTGTTCGGAACGGGAAGCTGCATTCCTCTGAGAGAGGTTTTGGTTTCTAAAAAGGACAGTTGTTTCGTTTGGATGATCTCACATGAGAGATGAAGAGGCAAGAACAACACCGTCAGCTCCAACACCCTACCGCCATCTGTCCACCTTGACTTTGAGACAAACTAACTTATCTGGGATAGGACCTTCTCTCGTCGACATTCCGGCTCAAGTTCAGCCCTGTTTGTCCCGTATTAGGATTTGGCCGCTGGGATATTGTTCAGTCTCTCCTTGACAAATGGGCCAGGCGGGGTGAAGGGTTAAAACAGCTATTTTACAGCCAAAACAGGATATTGGGTCTCGCTGAGATAGTGCAGCTAAGATACGCAAATAGAAAGGGTGGGGAGAGAGAGAAAAAGAGAGAGAGAGGAAGTGGGGCTTTGCACAACTTTAGTTCCTGTTTTGTTTCTATAGCAACTAAGAGTTTTCATCACATTTCCATTGTCAGGTTAATATGGTTCTCACACCTTTTTTAAGTGTTTAATTCTGTTCTGTGCACACATCATTTAGTTGTTCTGAAACTGAATTCACTTTCATACAGTTTGTGACAGTGTGTAAAGAACCAAATACAACTAGTTCCAAACGATTGAATGTTTCTTTTCTTGTTATACACTGTTCTAAAACCAAATTCACTCCGATCAATGTTGTGACAGTGTGTACAGAGCCAAATCAAACTAGTTCCAAACTATTTAATGAGCATTTCCTTTTGTACACTGTTCTAAAACCAAATTCACTTCACTTCAGGTCGTGACAGTGGGTACAGAGCCAAATCAAACTAGTTGTGAACTATTAAACTAGCATTTCTTTTTGGACACTGTTCTAACTAAATTCACTTCCAATCAGGTTGAACGAAATTAGTTGTGGATGATTAAACTAGCATTTCTTTTCAACACTTAAACCAAATTCACTCCCATTCATATTGTAACAGCTGCACTGTTTGTAGGGAACCATTACATGTACATCATTATATAGCACTTCTACTAACTAGTTTACAAAAAAATGTCAAACAGGGAGTTTTTGAAACTTGCTAGAAAATCCTCCTTAGACTCAGTTCAGTTCAACACTCAATTTTGCAGGCCTTAATCATTAACTGGTTAAGGTTTTCGTTGAGGGATATGACCTCATAACCATGAGCAGACACTGTACAGACACTTTCGTCTTGGAAAGAGGTCTATTTTTGGCGACAGTTTAACAAAAGTCCTCCTCGACACTCTGCCTTGTCAGTGTTTGTAATCAGAGCAATGGAACATAGATCTGTAGAAACCAAGGGAAGGCTCAGCGGGGAAACTGTGAGCAAGGGAAACCAAGATCTGGAATGCTTGCATTTAGCAGCTGTTACATCACTGGACTTTTCCATTCTCCACTTCACCGAAGGCTGGGATGCATTTTTCGTCCAGACCAGCACGCAGATAGAGCCTCTGCAAACCTTTCCTACTTTCCTACAGTCTGAAGACTGTGTTTGTTTAAAACCAGATAAGTGGAAATTGTTGGTTGCGTCTCGTTCTTTTTCTCGACACTGTCATCTTTTGGCAACTCACGATTTACAAAATCAAATCTGATTTCAAAACACATTCTGGTGTTTATTTTTTATTTTATTTTATTTTATTTTATTTTATTTTTTTATTTTATTTTATTTTATTTTATTTTATTTTATTTTATTCATTCATTCATTCATTCATTTTTATTCTATTTTATTTTATTTTATTTTACTTTACTTTATTTAAAGAATGTATCACACAATTACTATTATTATTTGCATTTGCAAATAATACCCTTACAATTGTGAGTTAACATCTCATAGTGTGGAGATTTAGAATATAATCATCTCAAAGAAATGACATGTCATTTGGGTGAACCTCAAGATTATACCTTGCAAAGTTTATATATATTTTATGTCCCAATTCCAAATTTATATCTCGCAATTCTGGAAAAACTCAAAATAGTGAGATAGAAACTCAAAATCCAGTCTCATGACGTATTCGTACAAGGTGCCAAATTCATGGTAATTCATAGAAATTCGTATGACAGCACCACATTTTGTAGGATTTGTCTAAACCCCAGTGACGGGTAGGTTTAGGGGCGGGGTTAGGTTTAGGTCATTCATACAAATTCATAGGAATTGGAAATACGTACGATTTATCAAAAATCGTATGAATTTGTACGAGTGAGGTCGTACGAGTTTGTACGAATTAGCCACCTCGTGAAATGCATACGAATTGCCGTGAGACTGGGCTGCAAAATCATGAAGAAACAAGGCAGAATTATGAGATAAAAATGTGCAATTGCTTTTTTTCTGTTTAAATTTTTTTTTATTCCATGTTGGAAATGTGCTTCCATAAAAATGTATATAATGTGACAGGAACAACTCATTGAAAACTATTTTAGCTGTTATGCTAGGCTCACATTGCAGTAGTTATTGTAGTAGCTCTGATGTTAAATTGATTTAAAATGGGTATCTATGTACAGCTGTCGCAGTTCATGGTGTCCACGTGTGAGCAAAGATAACAATCAGTTTAAATATTACGACCAGTAGCCTATACTAGACATACTGCCTATCGCGGATGCTGAAATGATATATCGTGCAGCCCTAGCTTACATTTCCTCAATCACAAAACAACACCAGTCACATTTTCTATCATATTACAATTTGTAGACTTGTTACTTGACTAAAGTGAGCAGCAAAACGTTAAATCAGAGAGCTGTAAGTTGCAGAGATGGATTGTCAGTTATGGGATGTGTTGTTAGGTGTTTGGCAGCAGGAGGAGGGAAGTAACGCAGGTGGCGGTTTGGAGTGAGATTAGCCTGTCCTGCTGGATGCTGATAAGACGCCCAGTGTCCATGCATATCATACTCACTGACTCACTCGCTGAATTTACACGGAGAGATAGATGAGTCTGTCGAGGGATATTCCTTAAAAAGTAGTGGGAAAAGAAATTACATAAGTTCGGAGCAAGATTTCCAAGTTAACGCTTTGCATGGAAGTGAGCTGTTTTCTGTTAATGTGTGACCCTTCAGATTCAGGAACCTCTGTAGTTGAATAACTGCAAGAAGAATATAGATGTAATATAGATGGTATATCACAGTTATTATCAAGATTAGTAGGCCTACTTATTCCAGCAGTTAAATATTATTTAGATCAAATCATTTAAAATGTTCATACTTTTCTATTATTATTAATATATCCTGTAAGATTCAAACCTGCACAGCAGCTTTGTAATAGAGCTAGGCACCAGGTCATCGCTCAGATTTTTCTAGTTTTACATGAAAACTTTTCAAAGTCACGTATGCTGTATACCGGTTCCGTGTGCTTGTGAAGCGTGTGAGTGAGGCGTGTTTTTCAGGGGTAGCCAGTGAGCTTCATGCATTATGTAGCACGGCCAGAGCCACGCTTTCAGTGAGAAAAGCACAAGGAAATCTAACCTGAATTTGACATTTCCTAATATCCTACTCTAAAAGTTTTTTTGTTTCAGGGAGATAGGGACGGTAATTGCTCCACCACAAGAAAGACCGGCGATCCTACTGGGTATTGTGGCTGACTGTGGGGACGAGGAGAGATTGGAACGCGGTAATTGCGAAGACAAGGGGCCTGAGAATAAATGGAGAAAAAAATAGTTCCTCACTGTCAGCGCTGGGAAGGTCAAAAGTACAAGCGTGTGATATCCGCGCATGTTACAGCATATTATGCACAACGCACACATGGGATTTGAATCTTTTCTTAGATACCCAATGAGGCTCAGATGATCCGCACAGAGGTAACAAGACAGGAGCCGCTAGATGCATCATGTCAACAGTGTGAGGTTACGGTTAATATAGCGACGAGGTCCCGGCTCTCCAAAAATCACTATTCCATTATTTGATTAACGCGTCGCTCCTGTTGTCACAATACATACATTTCCCTCATAAGATGAAAGACACACAGGCGCAATTTATTTCTCCAGATTAAATATTGATCAGCGGTTCTATACCGAGCGTCAGGTGTCTGTCTGAAAAATGAATGTAAAAGGGTTTTATGGTACAGATACAGTCTTTGGGTTGTGTTCACCGCACTGTCCTTTGACATGAGATTAATCGCTGCTAGTGTAGGTAGGGGTGGGCGGTATGACCAATTTAATATCACAGGAACTATATATACTGGACAAACAAGGTGTAGAAATAATTTTCAATGTGCAATTGTTTTTAAAAATTCACAGTTAATTAAAGAGATTCTGCAGGTAATGCGTTTTGAGGAAATTTTGAGGTAAAATATATTTGTTTACAGTGTGTTTCATGGCACTGGAATATATATATATATATATATATATATATATATCCAGAAGACCCGTGGCAACATCTACAACCTACCTGAAAAAGCTACCTGAAAAACTATAGGCAAGTGTACCTCGGAACAGAAACTGTTTTACCAAAAGCGGTAAATACCAAATATTTATTTGATTTAGGTAATAGAAGTTAATTGATAAATTAAATCTATTTTTGAATTATGAATATTATGAATATAATTTCTGGTTTAATTCTGACTGAAACCGTTGTTAAAATTGCCAATAGTCTGTCAAATGTTACATTATTGCATTAAATTTACTTAGACCTTTTATATACATAAAACTAGTAGAACTTGCAAATAAAAATACAATTATTCGTTACAAAAAGTATGTAATATAAAGCTAATTTCTTAATTGTGATTTTAACTGCTTGAAACAGTTTTTTATCTTTATCTGTAAAATTCTGTATTATTGCATCAATTTAGAATTTTAAACATTACCTAATGTAAGTATTTTATCAATTAGTCTTCATCCTGTCTCAGTTTAGATTAATAAAAGACCTAAAACGGTACAATTAGCATTATAAATCCAGTTCCAGACTTAATACCTGATATTCTGATTAGGATTCTGTTTTTAAACCATTGTGTAAAAAAAAAAAAAAAGCCAATATACTGTAACATTCTACATTATTGCATCAAGATAAAAGTTTCCACCTTAATATTAAAACTCAAACCTAATTTAAGTGCAAATCAATCAGTCTTCCTCCTGTCTTAGTTTAGATTTCAACAATCTAAATCAGAGAGAGGACGGTCAACCAGAATAGGAATCGCTGTGATACATTGTTATTGTTACGATACATGATTCACAGAGCAATAAGTATTGCAGTTTTTTTTTTTTTTTTTTTACAGCGCAAATACACCAAGTATTGCAGTACATCAATCTTTTTTTTATTTGACTGCTGTGAGATGTTCATATGACAATCCTTGCAAAATCATATGTCAGACTCGTTCTTCTAACAATGTCAAAAAAGCCAGAATAAAATGAAACGCAGTGTAAACTATCCCATGTCTTGTAAACCCTAGATATGTGAATTAATCTAAAAAAAAAAAAACATGTTTTCTGATGAAATCAAAATAATTTGTTTTAGGGTTTTTTATCCCCTTAAGCTGTTAATTTCCTCATTTTCTAAAATTAGATGTATATAATAATTTTTTGGGTAATATTTTGGGGTAAAATTTTGGTAAATTATTTTTTTTTTGCTAAGGACACACCTTTTATGTTTAATTTTTTAGTATATTTGCAAGGATTCAAACAGTTGTGCTGTGGTTATGTTGTCTTTTTACATCTAAACTACTGCTTATAATAGTTTGGTAGCAAAGGAGAGCAAAAGACCTACCGCAGAGAGAAAGAAAGGAAGCAAAAAATGGATGGGGTGAACGAGAGGGAGCAAATTTGTAAGGAAAAGTGCCAAGAGCCGCAGTTACTGACATAAAACAACAAGTTATCAAATCTAATTAAATCCACGAGGCTGGAGGGAACAGTGTCGCTTATTGCGGCGTATGTTACGCTAGTCACACAACACGGCGGAACATTAAAGAGCCGTCACATTGATAACTAGATGTCGGTACATTTCACTCTGGATGTCGAGACTGAGAAACAACTTTTATACGAGAGCATTGCTTTCAATTATAATCGAACAGGTTTTGCTTTTGAATACATATGGATGTGTACCTATGTGTGGGTGTGTTTCTATCCTAACTGTACTGTGGGGATAAGACTGTTGATATATGGATGGTGGTTTGTGTAGAAAGGGTGTTGCTTTGCGCTTTACAGTATAAGGTTTTACTTGTGTTTCTGTGCTGTAATTAGGGCTTTTCGGGGGGATTTCTATAGTGTTCATTTTTTTGGATCCTGAAATGTTTCATTTTAGGTCCCTAAACATACAATAGGATACTTGAGATGTCTTGCTTACTCAAGTATGTCAGTCTGAGGCACTAATATGATATTCTGTTCATTAGATTTAATTTTAGTTCCTCCTTTGTTGTATTTTTTTAAAATTTGAATTACATTTTTTGTTTTAAAACTATCTATCCATTCATCCGCCTTAATAATCTAATAATAATCGAACAGGGGGTAGCGGGAACTACAATTCCCATCAGCCCAAGCGTGGCCATCATTCTCTGCGGTCTGTTGTCGCTACGGATCAACTTAGCTAGTCCCTAAAAAATGACTAGTGACAAATCTAGAGACTTCTTGGACAAACCTCAGCGAGTCTCTGCTAACGTTAGTGCCGCGCAAGCTCGTTTTGACAGTGCGCGCACATCTCTTTCTGCATCTGTTCTGTTCAGCGAGAGGCTGAGAGGAGCAGGGCTTTCAGTTAAAATAGATATTATGTTGCTGCTAACTCTATTTTACATGCACATAGAGCCAAAATCACAGCATAGTCATTATCTATATATTATGTGTACTTGGTTTCATCAGACGATGCTCGATTATAAATAGGGATTTTTATTTGGATTTATAATGGCGCGCATTTCAGTCACCATTTCATATTCATTTCATTTTTCTGACAACAGAAACCATTAAATATATCAGTGAAAACAGTTATATTGAGAATTGAATAACATTATGTGACCACAGAGAAGCAAGATAATATGACACACTGACGTAATGAATATGCAAATTGATATATGACGTCATCTAGCAATCTAAAGCGGGTTTTAAATCAGATGTGTGGAAGGTTAAATAATTTTTTGTTATTAAAATTGAAGTTCCTGTTTCAAAGTTTACAGATAGATGGATAATGTGTGTGCCATTGATATGTTCAGTGTTCATGTAAACTGTTTAATAAACACTTCTGGCGCTTTTTTTGAGCCTCTTAATTAGTTTAGTTTTTTTATTTAAATGATTCAATAAATACCGTACCGTGCCATTCATACCGAGGTATTACCGTACCGTCAAATTTTGATACCGTTACATCCCTATAGTTAACTAATGAACCTTATTGTAAAGAGTTACCGATTTTATATTTGAACAATGTATGAAGTGAACCCCCATCTTAATTTTTATCACTGGGATCAGATCCTATACGAATCTTACACCTCTCTATCAAATGTAGATCCATTGCTGAAATCCAACATCTATTAAACACATTAAGTTGTGCTGATTGAATTACTCAGCAAGCATTATCGAAGATGTTTTTTTCTGAATCCATAGACTTTTCTATAGAAAGCAAACTTGAAAAACCTTTAAATTAATAAATAATAATATATATATATATTTTTTTTTTCTCTCTCTTTTATTCCGTTTTGATTTCTTGCTCAACACATTTTTTTTATTGTACTTATGAAATACTTTTTTGTTTAGTGTTAAAACAGGTGCTCTTAAAACACTAGCATTTTTATTTTATTTATTTATTTTTTATACTTTACATAATTATACAATTCTTTGTGATCTTTTTTTTTTTTTTGTGGTTAATTATTTATTTCTTATATTTTTATTTTCCGTATCATTTGGCTTAGAAAGGGCTTGTTTTTGTTTGTTGTGCCTCTGTCATGTTTAGTCGGTCTTTTTTTTTCTAAATCTGTCTTTCAGTTCCGTGCGGAGGAGTTCTGACCATGCGCCACGGGACCATTCTGTCTCCGGGTTACCCTGATCGCTATGACAACCATTTGAACTGCGTTTGGAAGGTCTTTGTACCGGAGGGAACTGGAATACAAGTGAGACAAAACTCTCGTTTTTTAATTATTATTTGTGTGTGTGTGTTTGTCCTCTGAAAAACATTATGGATAATGATAAAGGAGTGTGTGTGATTACTTAACACTCGTCAGAGGATTAGCATATTCTCAAGAGAATCCCATTATTATAAGTTTGCTTATTATTACTATTGAACTATATGTATTACTGACTGTTACATAATATTTTGCCCTTAATTTAATACTTTTGAAGTTTATGCAGCAAGTACTGCATTTTATAATGATGCAATATCTTATACAATATCACTTATAAAAGTGATTCATTGTCCATACACATGGAACAAGCTCTGGACCAAATGTTGATTTAGCATTAGCAGATTTTACCATTTGATTGAGTAGACAGCCTGACGTCAATGACAAAAGAGGTGTTTTCACCTTGTTTTAAAAATTTATAAGCCTGTTTTGTTAATTATTGCATTATTATATAACTATTTTCATTATATGCATTTAGCATTGTCTTTTGTTTTTTTTGCTATACCTGTACATGTTCCTATCAGACCAGACTAACACAAAGATTATTCACACGATATTTACTCATTAATAAAATTAGCATTTCAGTTTGACTGACTTCAGCCAGAAGTTTTGTATTTAGTAATTTTTTATGATTATTTTTGTGTAGATTACAGTTGTGACTTTTTCCACTGAACACAACTGGGACTCCCTAGACTTTTACGATGGTGTCGACAGCAATGCTCCACGTCTAGGGAGCTATTCGGGTAAGATGGAAACCATCTGCTTTCCTCCCTAAATTTGATATTGTTTTCCAAATAACTCAAGCACACCATGTTGACTTTAATATATTCTGCAAATACAGCTGTTGCGAACTCATCCCTGGTGTCATTTTTAATTTTTTTTTTTTTTGCACACTCTAGTCAATCTGAAGAAACACAATGCATCACATCTGCGAAATAAGACATTTTTTTTGTTTGTTTTTTGTAACCTCATGCCGCCCGGCTTTCATCTAGAGATTTGTTTTGTCATCCAAAACACATCAATATTTGAGCTGGCGTGGTATATCATGGATCAACAGCTTTATAAGCAGCAGGAGTGAACTCCAAGTGTCAGAGTTTCCCTGGTGAAGCTTGGTACAAGTAGGAGACAGAATGATATTAGTGTGCTGAAAACTTAATAATGTTTTAATTAATTGGTACCATATCCTCTTAACCTCATTTTATTTTATAGTTGGGATTAGTTTAGTTTTTGATTTAATCTTTTATATTAACTTTAAGCAGTCTGTTGTTATATTCTTTGGGATTTTTTTTCTTATTTTATATTTTTATATCTATCTTGTTTACTCTGGAGTGAAAGACTGAAGTAAATATTTGCCACAATTTTATTTATTTATTTTTCGTTTGTTTTTGTCATATTTGTTTTCTATAGACTTTTTTTCTTTGCATTATATATATAAATTTTTTTTTTTTGCATTTTAGTTAATTTTTTATATTAACTTTTTGAAATCTGTTTTTTTTTTTTTTTTCTAGGGTTCTTTTTCTTACCTTAGATTTTCATATAGTTTCCTTTTTTAAGTTTTAAATATATGCCACAATTTATTTATTTATTTTCTTTTAATTTAGTCATATTTTTCAGACTTTTCATTCTATTTAATTTAATTTTTTAAAATAACTTTTTGAAACTTGTTGTACTTAATGTATTTATTTTTTTATTTTTTTATTTTTTACAATTGTTTTTACTAATTTTCTTGTTCTTTTTCTTATATTTTATATCTATCTTTTTCACATCTTTTTCAAATGTATTTATTTATTTGCTTGTTTGTTTTTCTTTAGTTTTTGTCTCTTTTTCTCTTTTGGTTTATACTTTTTAAAGATTTTTTTTTATTTTTGTTTGTGGTTATACATATAAAAACGACATATTTATTTTCTTTATAAGAGTTTGTTTAGGGGTTGTGTGTGCGTCATTTACTATCTGTCTATCAAAAAGGCCTTTTTCCCTCTTGATAGAGTTTTACAGACTTTTTGTTTTCTCTTTAAAGTAGGAGACAGAATGACATCAGTGTAGCGCGGGTGACTCAGATGGAAAGAGCCCTCAGAAGTGAAAGACAGATTTTTTAATTATTTGCCAGCGTATCCTCTCAACCGGGGTGAGCGTCGCGTCAGGAGCACAAAGCAAAATAAATATGCGCTGACCTTAGCGGGTGCCATCCCTCTCAAACAAAGCATTAAGTATTGTTGACAGCTTGACGTTTAATCTGCTCGGAGGACAAATGAAAGATTAAAGGAAGTTATGGGATGCAGACGCCTCGTGCATAAAGAAGGTGAAACGGCCGCGGACAGAATATGCTTGGAAACTCTTCGCGTGGGAAATATGGGACCACCTCGACCTAAATCCCAAGTGCAAGTGTAATGCCTGCCTCTATTCGTCACAACCTCTTTAGCACTGAATGTCAGCGGCCGCTCGACAAATAGCCCATCATCCAGACTCCAGAGCGGCTACCGAGCATCGCTCCGCTTGATGGAGGTCACCGCAGGTTCACAAAACTGCGATTGGTCTGATCTGTCTTGTTGTGTCCCCAGCTGTAATTTCGCAATGATTGAGGTGAGGTGTGACCCAACTTTAGCTGCGACGCCACTTCATCTGTGGACTTGATAAAGTCGCTGACATTCGTGACAGAGTTGAGTGACATGCGTAGAAGCCTTTTGAAGGAATGTCACAATCCCAGCTGTATCGACTGCAGGAAACTGTTGGAAACAATGTGCTGTTATGCCTGTCATGCAAACGATAATTATTTTCTGATGCTAATTCCTCTAGGGACCACGATTCCACCCCTGCTTAACACCACGTCCAACAACCTGTTCCTCACCTTTCAGACTGACATGAGCGTCTCTGGAGCAGGTTTTCACCTGGAATATACAGGTATAATGACTGTTCACCTTTCCTGTGGAAGCTTTATATAAAAATATAAAATCAAAGAAGGATGTGATGTATATCTCACAATTCTGATTGTTTTTACCTTTGTGTCTCACCATTTAGATTTATTTATTTTTATGAATTGTTTCTTATAATTCTAACAAATTCCATCAGTTTTGTGAGATGTCAAATCAGAATTGTGAGATGTAGACTATATATTAAAAACATCAGTAGAAAAGGTAAATATTATGTGACATATGTACTAATAATAGCAAGAAATAAAATCTGAATAATCTTTGAGAAACTCAAAATGTGCAAGAAAAAAGGCAGAATTATGAAATAAAAAGTGGCAATTAAAAATGTTGTTTTTATTACAATTTTTGTATTCTGTGGCTGAAAAAAGTGCCAATAATTCTCGCAATTCTGTATAAAATAGAAATATTATTACACAATATTGTTTTTTGTTCTTAAGTATAATTGTATTATTACAATAGTAGATTTTGCTCAGAATTTTTGTAATTAGAGCTTTAATAAAAATAACTGTATTATTAATATTAGTAAGCAGCATCTGGATATTTTAGCAGCAGCCTTAGATGTTCCTTGTTATGAAATTAAATGTATTATTATCATCAATCATTACATCACAGTTTAAATTGCTTTAAAAAGTTATAAAAAAACAACACTTTGTGCATTAATTTGTTACACAATTGATTAAATATTTGTTTTCCTGAACGTCTTTTGACTATTATCCAGTACATTAGGACAGTAAACGTGTGAGTGTGGTTTAACATGATTAAAATATGAACTGAAAATCTCACAGTGCACTTGAAGAAAATGGTTGGTTCAGCTGACAAAGAAAGTTTGGGAGCACTGCCACAGGCGACCACAAATGAATTGAATTTAACCGCAACATGAATCACGCAACATTTGTTATGACTCATTTCTCTCGAGGGGCTCCTTTGCATCTCTCAGTGTAAACGCAAATCAATTTCCATTTGTGTTGGGGAACAGTCACATTCTGACAAATGAAGGGAGTTTCCTGTGTCCTAAGCAATAGGTTTGGACTCCTGCCCAGAACCTCAAACCCCCAGCAATGGCATGAAAGTGGGCGAGCGCTACTTTGTGGGTGATGTCGTCTCGTTCCACTGTGAACAAGGATACACTCTAAAGGTGGGCGATTTCATATCATAACATGGCAGTGATAGCTTAGTACTGCTTCAAATGCTCAGAGACTCTTGCACTCGTTCTAAAAAGCTTTTTGGCTGCTCATTTTGACATTTTGCCATCATTGCTTGTGTAATTGGCAGTGCGTTAAACAGGTGACTTATTTCCAGAACATCTTTCAGAAGATTGACGTGCGATCAAAAGGCGTTCGTTCAATTATGAGCACTTGTATGTCCCAGGGGTTGATTTTTGGTTTAACTTTTGTTTTTCTTTTTGAAGAATGCATTAAATGTTCAGTATTTTTTTGTGGAAATGACAACTCTCTTTCAGTTTTCTCCCTTGTTTTTTTTTTTTTTTCAGAAGCTATTAAAAGGAAAGAGGTGCATTTGTAATACATTTTTCTATCATTTCGCCGACAAGTTAATTATGAAAGAAGTTTACAATGTACTAGTATGTTTTAGGCTGTGTTAGCGTGTTCAAAATGTGAAAATGTAAATAAATAAATATATGTACATATATATATATATATATATATATATTAGGGGTGTAACGTTCACAAAAATCACGGTTCGGTTCGATACGATACAGTAGTGGCACGGTTCGGTATGTTTTTGATACGGCAAAAATACAATAAAAAAGATTTTTTCA
>JAUCMU010000053.1:11986606-11996753 GCA_032275025.1 Enteromius treurensis | reverse complement strand
AGAATAAAGATTTGTTTTTAAATAATATATCTTTGTTATTCCATATAAAATATTTGTGGGGTGAAAAATTGTGTATTTTTGCAAGATACTTTTCTTTTCCCACGTGAGTCAGTCCGCGTCAGTCGTACTCTTTAACCAATCAGATGTGACCTCGCCATTTCAACCAATTATAACCCGCCAGGAGCGCAGCCTAAATCCTGTTTACATGAAATTAACCTGCTCCCGAGCAGGCCAAAAGTTTTAACACACCTTCTCATTCAATGTGTTTTCTTTATTTTCATGACCACTTAGATTCTCACTGAAGGCATTACAACTATGAATAAACACATGTGGTGTTATACAAAAAAAGGTGAAAAAAACTAAAAACATCCTTTATATTCTATAACACACGCATGAATGTTTTTAAGAAAAATATCTTGAATTTAAATATGTAAATGTAAAAACATTTAAACATGTTAAAAATATATACTGTGTGTGTGTGTGTTTATACACATATAATAAATATACACATTAAACATACATGTAAACATAAACCTTCATTTTGAATCGCGATTAATTGCATTAATTAAAGCACTTAAAGTGCTCTGTTTATGTGCACTAATTTTGTACTTAATAATGATTCTTTAGCACTACTTTAAGATACATTTATCACATAGGTACACTCAACTACTTTGGGACACGAACTAAAACATTTACTTGAACCCATTTTTTATACACTAGTTTGCTTAAGTGAAATAAGTAACGAAATACAAATCTTAAATATAAAGATAGTAACTTTTTTTTTTTATCTAGTACTCAAGAAAAAAAACGAACAAACAGTAAAACTATTAGTCCGCGAAAATAGAGCACTCTAAATAAAATAATGAAGTGCAATTTTTCCACCTGAGAAATAATGTAATGTACTGTTGTGGAATTGGGGGAGCGAGAGAGAAAGAAAAGAGGGAGAGAGAGAGTGAGAGCGCGCGCGAGAGAGGGAGAGAAATGTCCATTTCATTTTCGTAAAATTTTTAACATACCTCTCATGCAGGGACTTCCCATGAGAGCGTAAACACGTGAATTAGCTTTCCGTTTTTGCTCGCAGCTCTTTCTATCTTTCTCAACGACAAGGTATGCAACGGGTTAAGGAGCGGGGCTTCAGAGTCCTCCTCTCTTGTTCGCCACGATGAACAAATGAACTCTTGGGGAATGAAATTTAAATTCCATAAAGGAGAAAAAGTTCTCTGTTTTGAACCTGACCCATCCAAGGCCAAGGTGCTCTACGATGCAAAGGTAATAACAGAAAGATCAGGTTACTACACATTTGCTCTTTAACGCGTTGTTTGGTGTGTTACAGACAGTAACTTTCAGATTGCTTTCATGCAAATATGTGAGGTAACATATATTTATTTATTTCCACATTTCCTTAAATACAGTTTTTCGGCGCGGTCGTGAAACTGAGGGGGTTGCTTTTTACAGTTCTTAATATGCTTTTGCCGTTTTTATTGCGTACACGTATTAAAACGATCATCTTGTGCGTTGTATGTATTTTCATTAACCGCCCATTGCCTCATTTAAGTTGAGAAACAGGAAACGTTACAGCATGTTAGCGCGCTTAAAAAGCTAGCACTGCATCCACTCTATCCGAGGCCTCTCCATCCTTTTCAACAAGCCGAAATCAAGGAAAATAAACAAATTAAAATGAAATGGATCACAAGGGACAAGCAACACCGTGGATACTATTACTGTGTGCAAATATTGTGTGCCGTCTAAATGGATGTTACTAAATGTAAACGCATAACGGAAAAAACACCCAGTTTATAAGTTTCGCTTCAAATTGTGCGTGATTAAAACGTTTAGAAGAAAATATCAAAAATAAAATTACTGTATCAGAGTTACATTAGTAACCCCAAAATATAATTACGTATACAAAAATAAACCTAGCTAACTTAGCTAAAGTTGTGACGTCGTCATTATGCGCCGCACAGTAAGTCTTCTGTGGTTCCAAGCTGGGGGAAGGGTAATTTAGCCGATGAATCCTTGCTAGCCGGTAAATGTAGCATTTTTTTTTTTTTTTAATCCACACATTCTTTTGTGGGAAGTCTTAAATTTGTGTTTACTTACGTTTTGCATTGCAGGTTGTTGACATCGCAACAGTAAAAGATGAGAGGGGTAAAAGGATCCCGAAGTATCTGATTCATTTCAGTGGTTGGAACAGAAGGTAAGAGGAGGCCGCATTGCAGGGTTGGGATATTATTAACTGTTTGACATTTTAGCTGTACATGAATTTACTGCGTTAACTTGAGTGTTGTCACTGCTGAGAATTCGTACTAAAACGTTTTTTGCTGTTTTTCAGTTGGGATCGCTGGGCTGCAGAGGATCATGTGCTCAGAGATTCTGAAAATAATCGCAAATTACAACGTAAACTGGCACGCAAAGCTTTGGCTCGCATGTGAGTCTCAATAACTCGTTGCTTGGTATTTCTCAAACATGTAAGACATTTTTTTGTCGGCTGGTAATTCAAATGCACTCCATTAACTTAATAACATTAATAGATAATAACAATTAAATGTAGAGTTAAATCTGGTTTCATGGATAGTGCATTGAAGTTGTGCATCTTTAAAGACCCCATATGAAAAATAAATGCACGAAATGTGTTTTTTTATTTATTTTATTTATTTATTTATTATTTTTTCAAATGTGTTAAAGTGATTTAACACATTTACTACGTTTAATATGTTGGTAAAATGAAGAAATATGTTGTTACTTAATATCCTTTAGGGGTGGGCAATATAGCCTCAAAATTATATCATGATGTTTTAAAAATATTTGCGATTAATGAGTTTTAAGGCAAACTACTTCACCGCGCAACTTAAACATAGAAGATTCCTATAATGCCCCATTCCTATAAACTTCCCATTCTAACCTTACGCCGAAGGGTTTTTACAGCCTACAAAACCAGAAGTAGTACATATGGACACAATCTAATTGTTTGATTAATATTCAGGTGTCTGTTGGCCAAAACCATATGTAAAATGTCATCACTGGAAGGGTAAGACGTTAGGTAACGTCAAACACAGCGTAGCTGTGTCACAGTGAGTACAGTATCATAAATGTCATGAAGTGTTAGCCGTTTAATCTCAAATGTAGTTTGTTAGCATGTTTTATTGCAGTGGACCATTTAGTCATCTGTTGGGATCCTTAAGAATATGATAAAATGATTTCCCTTTTGATTTATGGGACAATCACTTATGCATATATTGCAAAAAAAGGCATCAATTATAGATAACTTATGGATTTAATATGGACTGTTTTGGTGCTTGACACTTTTTATAACTAGGTGCTCCACACTTACTTGTGGTTCACCAATAAGATAACTATCTTACTTGAATGTATGTTTTTTTTTCTCTACTTTGCAATAGTCAAAGGCTAGGACAGATTGTAGCAAAGCACTGAACATTATGAAGTAGGAGAACAGAGTGATGCTAATGTATAATGACGAGAATCAAACTATTTATTTATCAAATGCAGAGACGGTCTAATAAAAATGACGATAATCACTAGAAATCTGGTGCAAGTGCAAGGCAGGGGCGACAAAAACCACGCCATAGAAGCAGATTTATAAATTATTCAGGCAGTTCACATCACGTCATTGTTCAGTACAAATTATTCTGTCTTTTTGCTGTTTTAGGCCAAACATTCATTGCATTCCTAGAAATAAGCCATAAACCCACTATATCATCAATACGGCTGCATTTTTACATTTACATATTCATTTTGATTTATCATGCAGCCCTATCCAGGTTTAAAATCCATGTTTTCTCTTTTCAATTAATAGAACCATGAAAAGTCAAATACTCAAATCAAATTTTTGCAGGAGTAAAAATGTCTCCTTCCCCACAAAATTAAAATTAAAATTAAATTGGCTGTATCAAAAGTATTTGTTGGCTGTTTATGTAAACTGACAATTTTAACTACAAGTTCTTTGTATTGTGACTCTGGAGGCCAATTCAATGCTGGAAAATCAGTATATTGTACATTTAAATGTATTTATTTTTTTGTGCAGGAGGAAAAAGGGATGGAAGAAACGACGCTGTCGTCTGCCAGGTGTTAACCCAAACTTGAAGTCCCTCACTGAAGAGGAAAATGAGAAGAGTGATGATGATTGTGAGTAGTTTCCAGAATCTAGTTTTCCAAGAACCTAACATGCATGCAAAAAAGAAAAATGTATAAATGTAAATGCTAATCATACTCCGTAGATAAATCTGTGCTTCACCCTGCTCACCCTTTGATATTTTTCTCAGCTTTGATCTCACCATCTGATGATAGTGACAAAGACATTTCAGACCAGGAGTCCTTAAAAAGTGAAAGCACTTCATCAGAAGAAATGAATAGTATGGTAAGACTTTGCATAACTTTTAAGCATGTTACAGTTTTTTTAGCAGGTGAAATGGATTAAAACCTTTGAGAAACATGTCTTTTAGGGATGTAACGGTTATTGTAAATACCGTCGTACCGCAATACCAATTTTTTTCGATACTACTGTGGTTGCATGACTCGATTAAAATGATAGGTCTTCTGAAAAAAGTTTGCTCAGGTGAATGGAGCGAACGGGAGGTAGTAGGAACTACAATTCCCATCAGCCCAGGCGTGACCATCATTTTTTGCGGTCTGTTGTCGCTACAGATCAGTGTTGCCAACAATCAGTTTAGCGACTTTTAAAACGCCCTTGGCGACATTTTTCCCTAAAAGTGACTAGCAACAAATCTAGAGACTTCTTGGACAAACCTTCTTGGAGTTCTTGTTCTCCCAGTGCGCGCACACCTCTCTCTGCGTCTGTTCTGTTCAGCGAGCGGCTGAGAGGAGCAGGGCTTTCAGTTAAAATAGATATTTTGTTGCTTTTAACTCTTATTTTACATGCAAATATAGCCAAAATCACAGTATAACCATTGTCTATATCTTATGTGTACTTGATTTCATTAGACAATGTTTACAGATAGATGGCTAATTTGTATTCCATTGATATGTTCAGTGTTCATGTAAACTGTTTAATAAACACTTCTGGCACTTTTTTTTGAGTCTCTTCATTAGTTTTGTTTTTCCTGTAAATGATTCAATAAATACCGTACCGTGCCATTCATACCGAGTTATTACTGTACCCTGAAATTTTGATACCGTTACATCTCTATTATTTATCTTTTCATATAGCAATATACAGTATAAAATAGCAAAGTCAAGTTTTTCCAATATCATGCAGAATCAATTGAAAAAAGAGATGTCTATAAGAGTTATTTAAAGCACTTTATTGACTTGCACAACTATTTATGGACAAGGAAAGAAAAAACCTTAAAAACAGTAATATTGTCAAATATATTTTTCTATTTGTGTTTATTTTACAATGTATTTTATCTCTGTAATGCAAAGCTGAATTTTCAGCATCATAACTCCAGTTTTCTCCAGTGTTTAAAACGGTTGTGGTGTTCATTTGTAGTATTTGAGTTTAATGCTAAATAAAGGTATTAATACCTTTTAAAAAAATATATAATAATCTTTCTGACCCCAAACTTTTAGACAGAAGTGTTCATCTTCCTATTAAAACCAGTGAAGTTGTATCTTTGGAAAAGCAAGTTTGTGAAATTCCATCGTTGGACATTCGTGTCACATCATGTGTTCTGAGGCACAGGAAGTTCACGAATATCCATCTCTGGGAAGTTTTTGCCTCTCCAACTTGGCTCAGACGTGTGCTGCACTCCCATCTGCTCTCACCCCCCCACTTTCTCTCTCTTTCTGACATTTAAACAGATCTGCCTTCATTTGTAATAAAAAGCAACCTTTGCATTGGCTTGCGGTTGCCAAAGGAGGCTTGTGATGATTTGAGTATCATTTTAATGCGGGAAACAAAATTAATTTCCCAAATAAAAGGGGGGTGGGGGGAAGATTGATCGCTAATGGAAAAGAAAAACCCAGGAGTCGTTATTTTGCGCTGGACCTCCCACTGACAATCTAGAAACCCTCAATCAATCATGAGTCATCAACATACTGTTACTACAATTAAATCAATACCCGCGCTTTTAATTAAATTCTGATTTTTCTCGCCCCTAGAATAAAACATGTGCGAAGGCTGAGAAAACAGCCACTGTTGTTTGTGCAAAGGTTTATTCGGTGGCAGTTGTCAGCAAAGTGGGCTGTATCTCTCTTTTTCATCCAAACGGATGGAGAAGAAGAAGGGAAGGCATAAATTACTGTAGCTTCTGCAGGGGCGAAATAAAAAGCATGGGGAAATAATGGGTGTATTGAGTTTACCCGCTGTTATATAATTTATATATTGTGTTAAGCCATCCATCAACACCTCGGAGACACAAGTGTGCCCCACTCTGATACCAAAACCACACGAGGAATAAAAGGGACCTGGATACACTATCAGCTAATTACAGATAGCATTTTGTAGCCTTCTGTAAGGCAAGTACTCTATAGCCACTTGAAAGGAACAGTTCATCCAAAATATATAGTCGTCATTTAAAAAATAAATTCTTAATACAGATTTTTTCAAATTAAATGTAAACATGGAATGAAGCCTTTTAAGAATTAGTTTTTGGAGTAAAAAATATTCTTTTTAAAGACAATTTTCTTACAGATTTTTGTTTATTCTTATTAAAGGTGCTCTGATATTACAAATTCTGTAGGAATTACAAATTTATTGAGTTGAATTATAATTTACGTTTAAACATATTTACTTCACAAAACCAAAACAAATCATCGAATAGTGTTTTTCCAGTAGCTTTCTTATTTCAAAATACAGATGTTGTTAATCAAAGTTGATTTTTGTCTGTCATCAAAGTCTAAATTTAATACACTTGTAGTTCCTCCCATCTAACATTTTGAGGAGAATCTGGCACCGTTGTGCAATAGGATATGATGATACCATCTGCCAACTGCTTGTCGATGACTCCTAGAATTCTAGATGCGTTGTTGATTTTGAACATGTGCACCCTAATGAGGGAAGACAGCCTCTTTTTGTTAGCATCTACGCTATGACTCACTAAGGATTAGAAAGGATTTGATGTTGTGACTCAAGCTTCAGGCTCAAATAAAAGCTCACCCCCTCACATCCTCATCCAGCCTCGCATCCACGTTCTCCCGTCGTTACCAAACACTCGTGGCGAATTTGCCTCCGTTTTGCTGACAGCGTTCTGATGGAACGTCTCAATACATCCGTTGGCGTGATGGGAAGTCATGCGTTGGTGGCGGCGAGGCTTATGGCTCACTTGAGTGATGGTCGTCTGGAAGAATTGTTTGAAGGACACTTGGTAATAACAGTGGAAGGGCCAACTGTTTAGTGGAAGAAAGAGAGCGAGCGGTGAATATGGATAGATGGATGAGCACTTGGTAAAAGTTATTCAAGGTGAAGAAGCACCCAGTCCCCTACAGCATGAAAAACAGGAGATGACAAAGTAGGGCTCAATGTTACAGTATAAACTGTGCAACAGTGGAAATGTGGGAACTAGGTGGAGTTTTTGATATATACTGTACCGTGCTAGTGCAGAGCAAATTCTGTAAAAAAATAAATAAATAAATATATATATAAAAAAATAAATACATTCTATATGTATATACACTGTTTTAAAAACATCCGTAAAATTTACGGTAAAAAAATGAAAGCTGTGATTCGACCAGAAGAAAATTTGTTTAGGTTGTATGGTTTTAAGTTAAATTTACAGTTAAATACCGTAATTTCATTAACTGATATAATGTTAATATACCAACCTATTAAAGTATTGAAATCTGTTTTGTACGTTTGCAATACACTGATAACCAATAAATGCAGGTGATAATCAGTCACATGATGAAACAGAGCCCATCTCAAGTAGCTTTTAAATATGAACATACTGTATATAGAAGGAGCTCAGTGTCATTCACACAAACACTAAACACCATCATGGTGAGACTCATTCAACTGAAATATGCAATAAACATTAATATAACAACATTACAAGCAACATACAACCCTAAAAAACAGAACTGAAAAGAAAAGAAAAAACTAAACTAAGAAACAGTTATTTCAAAGAAAAAACATGAAATTCAAACTAAACTTTAAATGCAATGCAGGGAATTCTGGGAATGTCAGTTTATGGTTTTTGCCTGCAAATTTTACAAGAATTTATCTATTCTATATTCTATTTTGTTTTTGTTTTTATTAATTTAACAAAATATATGAATATACTACAATTGTAAAAAAAACATTTAACTGTAAGAACCCAAAATCATAATATTACTGTAATATCACATAAATGTAGTATTGTCTGAGCGCAATAAACAAGTGTATTAACCGTAAATAAGATCATACTAGCAATTCAATAAATATAAATTCTTGAATTTGTTATAAAAAAATTATACATTTCATTTTGGTGGTTAGGTTGGTGTATTTAATAATAATAATAATAATAATGAGTTAAATTATTCATAATTCATATTTTTGTGGTGACCTTACTTCAAAGCCACAATACAATATATTATAATTAGAACAATATATAATTGATATATAAATAATTTATGAGCGTGTTACATTTAATCTAATTGTAAATTTAGGATTACAGATGAAACATAAAAAATGCAACTCTTCTCTGCAGATAGCTGTATGTACATCATATGTTGTCACCGATCCCGTTATAATATCAGCAGTCCTTGTTTCATCCACATAAATGATGCTCAGAGTATTGCGGTTGTGCTTCACTCAGTATGACTCATGTCAAGAGAGTCCTTGTGAAATCTGAATGTTGATGTTGAACCGCTTCTCAGTCTCACAAGCCATTTAGATGTATATAAACCACCTTCTGCATTCACCAGACATATTTAATCATAAAACTCCCAAAGAAGTTTCTCTGAAATGCCCAGAGAGTGTTTTGGTGCGCTAGCTTTGGCAGCTCTTCAGCTCATACCTTCCAGCGACACGAGCAGCAGTGTAGACAAGGTGCGGAGAAATGCAGAGACACCTGCTTGTTCCTCTCGCCATGTTTTGCATAATTTGAGCTGCTCGCTTTAACCGACTCCTGCGAAACCAACTCTTGGATTTCGCCCGTTCTCCTACAAACTTTCCATTTTCCTCGACGGGAGATTAACGGTCATCTTTCCCGATGCCTTTTGGAACTGTCTTTTATTATTTCCTTATTTATGCACATCACATTTCTATTTAAAATGTCATTTTAATGAACTTCGTCATTATGGCCTATGAAATTTTAATTTCCATGTCAACTTCTGACGATTGCTGCTGGAGTGTCTTTCTAACCGCCTCGCTCTTAAAAAATAATCGATGGATCCATGAAGAATCTTCCATTTCACGAAAGGTTTTATATGCTGGAAAAGATTCTTTAGATGATTCAAATGTTCTTCGCGCTAAAAAAGCAGTTCTTTGAGGAACCAAAAATGGTCCTCTTTATTTTCAAGAATGCTCTTTGATTTACTGTAAGGAAATCCTTCCCAGTCTTTGACCTTTCACCGTAGCCTTTCGTAGAAGGTCTTCATTGAAAGCCAGGACCTCTCGAGTAGTCGCCAGGTTGAAGCTGGAGCCTCTACCAAACCGAGTGCCACCCACACCTGCTTTTTTTTTAACCCTCAACATCCAATTCCACCTTAATCCAGACCCCAATCAGGTCCAGATTCTGTCCCTAAGCCCCGTTCTGTTCAGTCGTGTGATAAGGTGAACGTCTGCCTTAGCCTGACAAACCTGCTCTTGCCGTGCCAGTGCCTTGTGCATGATAATTGAAAATGTCAGCATGATTTTAGAAAATGTCATTTATCTTCCTGAGGTGTGCCTAATGCTGCCGCCCTTTAATGTTGGTCTGGGATCAGATTAGTTGCATCTGTGACAGTAGGGTTTGGATGGAGAAAACTGGCACCAGATCAGTATTCGAGCACTCAAGCAGCTTCCCGAATGGTTATTCCTAGTAAAGCCACTAGTATTTTCACCAACAAAAAATCGTTTTAAATGGGCTGTTTCTATCTTTTGCGGTAGCGTGTCAGTTTACATTTCCAAACATTATTTTTGTCATTAATTGTAATAATGCAGTGACATTATTGTCTGACAACAGCCAGTGCTGCACACAGAGATCTGATCTGATCATCATCAGTCTGTCTGGAATGACATGAAGTAACAGAACAAACTGAGACAGACTCA
>JAUCMU010000053.1:11954227-11966754 GCA_032275025.1 Enteromius treurensis | reverse complement strand
TTCATTCGCGTCTGGTTTGAACGCAAGAATGAATGTCTTGTTACGTCCACGAATGCATTTGTTTATTTAATATAATCGCAACATATGCTGTAGTGTAATCGCATAGGCTGACATCGCGATTGCGATATGATTAATCATGCAGCCCTAATATATATAAATAAATAAATAAATAAATAAATATATATATATAATACTGTTTAGGACACAAATTGTAATTCATACATGCATTTTAATGTTGCCACAATGCTGTAACTGACCAATCAGCATCCAAGACCAAAACTATACGCACTACATTGACCTCAAATTGTCGTATTGATAGTCAAGTGATATGTAAATGTGTTTTATTTTAGAATACAAAAAGCGTCACGCAACGAGGCTAATAACGCTCGCGCGTATGTGTATAGCCTCCCGCTCCGATCTCCCAGCGCAACAACAGCACGCGGTACAAGGTGGCACAGTCATTGCTCCATTAGCAGGTAATTAATGACGCTCATTTGTGTAACTGTTATTAAGCCCTTTGAAAGATTGTTTGTGTTCAGATGAAATGAAACGCATCCCAGAAGCCATCCATTGTGGCGGGCAAAGATTAAAAGAGCAGTAACGCTCTTTGAAAAATGTTATTTTATCGATGGCGATTTTTCACCATACCCTCTGGGCCGCTGCTGACAGGGAAACGCTGTAGTCCTCCTTCATGTTGATGTCCTTTTTTAGTCTACAGTACCTGGGGAGAACAGTAAGTGTGACTGATTCATTCCTTGACCAGTAAAAGGTGTCAGCCAGGTGAGAATGGATGTGGTGGGTATTGACAAGAAGAAATGCCTGCCCTGTTGTCCTGTTCAGTCAGCATGGATAAAGAGGCTGGGAAAACGAGTGTGTTCTGAACAGAAGCTACAGTCACGCTTTCCTGGTTTTGACCAAGGGCAGGGCCTCGCTATTGGCGGTAATGTTGCCTCTGGTTTGAAACGTAGTGTGCTGCCAAAATATGGTGGCCAGAAATACTGTCTTGATAACTTTTTAGACACAGTTGTCGTTATCAGTTCAATCTTTCTTTGGATAGTTTAGATGTTTATTGTTATAGTATGTGCAAATAGCAAGTCTGTTTTTGTTCTTCTACACATATAACTTCATACCTCAAATCATCTTGTCAAGGTGCGCTAACAATTTTTGGGACTTAATTTGCCAGTCGAATAAAAAGCTGTTTAAATCTACTCTGAAAACCACTGTATCTTAAAAAGCACCACTGTATCGTAAAAAGCAAAAATGTTTCTGAAAACCTTAGAAAAAACACAGCAATGTGTCCAAATGTATCCTCAGAAGTAAAAACAACTCAGAAAAGCTCAAAAAAAAAAAAAAAAACAAGCATGGGTTTGTTGTACTGTAGTAAAATCGTAGAAGCCATGTTTTTGGCACATTTATTACCTTTTTAATAACCACATTTTTACTACAAATACTGTAACATGCTTAACTATGATTAGTAGCCTATATCAGCCCATGGTTAATTTGTGGTTAACAATTTTCTCATAACATCATCTTAAAAGTGTTTAAAAAAATTTACGGTAGCAAGTGTACCCTGCTGAAAAAACAACTATTTTTAATCGTTTTCGTAACAAATACATTATAAACATTATTTAAAACCATTAAAAAATGGTTAACTGTAGTGTGTTTCGGTATATTAGGATTTAGTGGTTTTAACAGGGCATCAATAGAAGGTGACGAATTACTGTAGCAGTAGAGACCAACAAGGCCCATTACAGTTCCCATTAAAACCAATTAAAACCATTATGACCAGTAAAACTATTACAAATTCTGTTATAGGTTGGTTTTTTTTTCAGCAGGGTACTCTTAACACCTTAGCATCAAATACTTTAGCAGCATGTTAAAACAATTTAAAAAAATCTAAACTTAAAACAAACAAAAGAAAAGGTCAAAAAGTAGAATCTCTAACTTTAGCAACAATATGTTAATAGCAACATGTTAAAATATGTTCAGATAACTTAAAATAAAAACTTAGCATCAGTTTAGCAATATGTTACAAACAACACCTAAAACCTTGTCAAACCTCAAAGCGATGTTAAAAAGTGCTCATGGACGCTTAACAAACATGAGCATTTGTAACTTTAGCAACAGAATAGCTGCATTATAAAATTTGTTTCGAGAACTTCAGCTAAAACGTAGAAACTTTGAACATGTTAGCACCTGTATGGGAAAATGCTAAAACAATAACACATAGACCTCATAGCGACGTGTCAGAAACCACTTACAGAAACTTTAGCATTTAGCATTTGCTAAATCTGAAAACCTTAGCATCAGTGTAGCTAAATACTAAAAAGGATTCTTAAGCTAACGTTTGAATCGTAGCAAACGTTAAAATCTAGTCTCAAAACCTTAGCATCTGCTTAAGCCACTTGAAATATAATGACAAGCTTACTAGCAAATGAGGGGGCAACCCCTGTTGAAAAACAAGCGTATGCTGGTTCGGTAAGTTTTGAAGCTGGGATGCTGGTTTATGCTGGTTGTGTGCTGGCAAAGGGCCGGCATAAACCAGCATCTCAGCTTCAAAACACACTGCAGAGGAATAAAGTCTAATTTCGGTTTTGCCATGTGAAATGTCCAAAAGAATGCTTAATTTAAAGGACTCTTCACTTTGGCTGCAGATGTGCAAGAACCGTTAATGTAACCGAGTGAGAAGAAAATAATTCAGTTGTAGTGTTTCCACCCAACCGTGGTTGTTTTTGTGCTCCTGCAGTATTTTAGGCTTTATTTCATGCCATTTATAGTGTCTTCATGCCTGGTATAATCCGGCCTTTATTCCTCTCTATGTGATAGTATCATTTCCTCTCGCTGGTGTCCGTTGGCGGCTCTGTATCTGTATCCTGGAGTGAATGGCCCGGCTCTCTTACAGGGATCTGATTTCCCTCAAGAGAGGATCACGTTGGCTCCTTTTTTCTGCACTCCAGCGAGGGAGGAAATTTTTGCTGGGCTTTTCTACTGATTGAGAGAGATAGAGAGAGAGAAAGCCAGGAGGGATTGGGTGGAGAAATGAAAAGTAGTTTGTGAACAAACGTAGAGGCAGATCACTCAGTGACAACAGTACACAGCCAACACACACACTGGCACACTAACAAACAGGCACTAGATAGAAACATCTCTTTGGGATTTATATTTAGCATCTGGTATGAAATATTGCAAAAATAACGTGAATAAGTCATAGACACTGTCACGAGTCACTCCTTAAAATCTGCCATTGCGACACAACAATATGTCTATATATTTGGTTAGAACTGACACTGGGGTCAAACAGTTTAACGTCAAAATAATCACAGGCCAACCTGTGTAAGAAAATATGAATATTTTAAGATTCTGAAGTATATGGTGTATATATTTCTGCTACTCCAAAATGTTGTTGTTGTTAACCCCTTGAACTTGTAATCCCAGTACCGGCCTATTATTTGCACAATTGCATGTTTTGTTTTTTTAAATATGAATATGAATATTATCCTGTCGATCTTCATGATTGGGTGAATTGTTTGTGGGGGCGAGTCCATACCTTATTTTCTTCCTTCATGTAACATAAAAGCAAAAGTCATCCATGAATTTCGAAAGGGTAGATTGTAAGCTTTCAAAAGATACTATATATGTCTATATTTGTGCTCCAACATGTATAATATTTAAAAAAATAAATAAATAAGCACGCGCAATAAACAACAATTAATAGTAGATTTTATATATTTAGCTTAAAATATTTTACAATTGAAAATGTGTTTATTATTGCCATTGTTAATAATAATAATAATAATTTTGCAGCTTTGTTTTTTAGTTTAATAATTGAATTTAATCATTGCTGTTATTATTGTTAAAAAATAATTTTTATTTTGCAGTTTAATAATTAAAAGTAGTAAGTAATAAGTAATGCATTTATTACTACTATTCTTGTAGAAATTGATTGTATATATTTTGATAATCGTGTTATACAATTGATAATTAATTGCTGTTGCATTTTAAAACAGCAACATTTGTTATTAAATTGTCAAATGAGACGATAACAACAACAACAACACTAATCATAATAATAATAATAAAATATCACTATATACTATTTTTATTTTATAATATGTATTTATATTTTATGTAATATATTATTGTGTTGTATATTCTATTAATTATATGTTATAATAATACAGTATTATTCAGATTCTATATTAAAGCCAGACCAATTGCTTTTATAATTTATATTAAGTATTATTAATATTTCACTTGTATTAACATATTTACATTTGATTTATTTCTGCCGCATGTAAAGTGTAAACCATCTTTTAATGTGTTTAAAATAAGGTTGGATCTTATGAATATTTATGCTATTATAAAATGTAAATAGGTGGCATGACGGTTGTCAGTGATCTTTCTTGCTGTAAACATTACGATGACTTTATTAAACAGAGGGAAATGAAGAGGAGAGTCTGGCTGGGCCCGCAGTCCTCGGGATGGCACAGACTCAGGCAGGAACTGGCTCTTTGTCATCGCTGTTAGCATTAGCCAGAGATTTGCATACATTTCTGTGGGAAAGCATTAAAGGAACACAACAAAGAAAGGAAAAGACTAATGCACTATTGAAAGTCTCCCTTTCAAGATTTAAAGAAGCTCCATTAGAAATGGATGACTGCTCATGTAGTTTTTATTACATTTTCTGTCAGTGCTCTCCGCTCCTCCTGTGGAAGTCTTTGATTATGGTCCAGGTTTGGAAGAGAATGAGAGGAGGAAGAGGTGGAGGAGGCTATTGTGTTTGTACCGTGCAGATGTTGTTTGCTGTCTTCTGCAGCGGTGTTTGTTATTTCATAAGTGCAGCTTTTAAATCTGAATAAAACTGTCTACAAACAAAGTCCTTCAAAGACTAGTTTAGTTTGAGGGATAATAATAGAATTGTATGTGGGTGATTGGTTTTTCATGTCTCAGTTTTGCATAAAGAGATTTTATAAATTCACTACTGCTACTACTTCTAATTATTATTATTATTATTATTATTATTATTAATTTATTATGTTAAATAATAATAAAAATATCTTTTTCTATCTATGTTTCAATATATGAGTATATGGTGTGTATGTGTTTAGTTATACTTCTCCAAAATTATAGTAATAATTAATAAAGTAATAAGTAATAACATCATGTTAAATTTATGTTTTTATTATAAATATATGATATTTGTGTGTGTGTGTGTGTGTGTGTGTGTGTGTGTGTGTGTGGAAAGCAGTCTCAGTTTTGCATGAAGAGATTTTATAAATTCACTAAAAATAATAATTATTATTATTGTTGTTTTGTTGTTATAAATAATAATATTATCATTATTTATTTATTATTATTATTTTATACATCAATACAATTTATAAAACTGTTTCAATAAATGAGTATATGGTGTGTATGTGTTTAGTTATACTACAAAATTATAGTAATAATTTATAAAGTAATAATGTTTTTATCATAAATATATCATCTCATTATTTATTTATTTACTTATCATCATCTTTATTATTCATTTATAATAGTTGTCTAAAGAAACTGATTTTGTATAAGTATAAATAATTATTATTAATATTTATTATTTATAAAAAAAAATAAAAAATATATATATATATATATATAGGTATATAATTATATATATATATAGGTATATATAGGTATATGACATATGTTTCTTGCTTGTTTGCTCCAAAATTAATGTAATCATTAAAAATACTAATAAATAAATAAATAAAAAAAATTATAATCATAGTGTGAAACAATTATGTTTATTTTAATATGTTTATCCTAAATACATAATTTGCATTCATATAAAATGTTTTATTTATTATTGTACTGTATGTATTTTTTATATATATAGGGATGTGGTATATATGTTTACATTACTACAACATTTAGTGTGCAATTATTAGTGTTATTAATAATAATATTAATGTTAATTTTGTGTTTTTATTCTACTTGTTTTTTTTTTTTTTATTAATGTATATTTTATAGACATCTATAATTATTTATACATTTAATAATAATAATAATAATAATAATAGTAATATTATTATTATTGACATAAGTGAAAAGGATGTAGAAAGAGCACAGGAAACCATGGATGGAGACTGGGGCCCAACTCAAAGCGTATTTAAACTTGTCTCTCTTCAGCCATGTGAAAGAACTGTTGATATTTTCACTAAACAAGCACAGAAGCATTTGGGCATAAATGACTTTAGTGAAAGAGCATTATTTCATATGTGCCATTCGTCAGTGCAGCGGACGGTAGCACTTCTGCCACGCCGAGTACGGCCCGACCGCCCCTGCATCACGCCCTACACACACACACACACACCTAGAGCGGAGCACGCGGAGGGACGCTCCTCCAGGACCCTACCCACAACTCTTATCACTCTGACCTGAATACAGCGACGGTGGACAATTTCCAGAGCAGCTGGGGATCAATCAAAAGCCACTTCAAATGTGCCCACATGCCACTTTTACATTAGGACGCCATGCTGTTCAAAATAGGGTGTTTTTCACTTGTGTTTTTGATTACTGCACAGGTGGAGTCGTTCTCCTCATGGGACCCCGGGAGCCAAATGAAACCTCCCCCCCCCTCGAGTGCTATCTCTTCTCCCCAGGATGGGCTAATCTGCATTGGGTAGGGGACCGTTAGTTTTGGGGGGTACAGGTTTGAACATGTGCCTTCACATCTGGCTTGCACTATCAGGCTTCTGTGAATGACAGGCTGGGATTCTTTATGTGTGCCCAGTCAAGTCAGAAGAGAGAAAAAGAGGTTAGCTCTGGCTCCCGGCAATATTTCCCATCACTTCTCCCACGCTGACTAATCATATCAGTTTTGGTGATATCATGTTGATCAGTTCGGGTTGAAGTGTTTTAGCTCTGGACCCGTGTCCGTCCAGCCCAGAAGCAACTGCGTATCCTGCTCTTGTTCTTTTCCCTTAACTTTACAGGTATCTACTTTCCCAGCAGGTGTCAGTGTATTATAAACAGGATCTAATTTTTTAGAATGAGGCTTCCATGTAGAAAAGCTAAAAAAAATAGGTGTGTTATGGTCTCGGAAGAGTCTTTGAAATCAATTCAGTCTTTGTATAGTTGTTACAATAGTTAGTTTCATGTTGTGGCGTAATAAAAAATACTATTTAACTGTAGAGGTAAACTATAACTTATATATAAGTGTTACATGAAGGATATACAAGTAAATATCCAGTATTTTCAAATAATATAAAACAAAACAAAATAAAATAAGCCTTATCACTTGATAACCAATATACTGCAAAACTCAAATATAAATATATTGTGCTTTTTTTTAATAATAAATAAATTTTTGAAACGTTACACTCTGTTGTAATGACTCTTAAATTAAGAACATAATCAGAAAATAAAATAATAAATGAAGAACAATTAATTGTGGAGAAGATGTACATTTTTAATCTAAATATGTAATTGTATTATTTATTAATTTAACAATTTTATATTATTTATTTATGGATAATTTGGGAGTATGCAAGAACCATTTAAGAAAATAATCATCAATCAATCAATTGCATAAAAAATAAAACGTTTTATGTAATATGTGTGTGCATTCTGTGTATCTTTATTATGTATATAAATACACACACATACAGGATATATTTAGAAAATATTTATATGTATTTACATGTGTGTGTGTATATATATATATATATATATATATTTGTATTATTTATTGTTATATTATTATTTATATTTAAAAAGTCTCTTTTTATATATACTTAATAAATATGCACAGAAAACATATATATATATATTATGTAAACTAAAAACGCTAATGTATAACCAGACTATATGAATGGTTTATTGGTTAAATCAGCAGATTTTCAGGAAAAGTTATTCAGTAATTCCAATCAGCTGGAACAATGATTTAAACTGGCTGCTCTAAACGTGTGGGAATGTGATTCACTTTTATCTGAAACCCATGAGAATGAGCCCTCAGTACAGCCTCATTGAGCTCCTGCGCTTCTCTTCAGACAGTCCCAGACTTTATTTGCTGTATGAGTGTGAATGAAAGTCAGAGAGGTCAAGACTCAACAGGTCCGTTCAGTGTGTGGAATCTGTCCCGGAGCAGGTGTGTGGAGCTGGGAATGCACCTGCACGTTTGCCCTCTGTGGTCGAGCTTTAACAAAGACACAGATCTCCAATCACAACGCAAATGCAAAATAAAAACTGCTTCCTCTGTATGTAGTTGATTTTCACTCCCCACTGGTTTTGCAAATTCTTGTTTCGAGGGAAGTTCGTTATTTTCTTGTCCTTACCTAGATCTCAATGTTTTATTATTATTAGTAGTAGTAGAAGTAGTTGTAATAATAATTAATACTAAATAATATTAGTAGTAGTAGTAGTAGTAATTATTATTTATTTATATTTTTAATTATTTATTTATAATAATTAATTATAATTAGTAGTTTATACATTATAGTCAAATATGCACTTGATACAATTTTAAAATTTCATACTTACACAAAATCTGTTTTGTATATGAATTTTTAAAGAATATAATACATTGTCTTCCATCATTATATATGAAAATGAAATATTGCAAAAACATATTTTGAACAATTTTAATTTCTTTAGACAACTATTATAAATGAATAATAAAGATTATGATAAGTAAATAAATAAATAAAGAGATGATATATTTATGATAAAAACATTACTTAACATTAAACTTAATTTAATATTTACATAAGCTTAAAATGAATCTAGATAAAAAAAATTGATCTATGCCCACACCTAATATATATAATAATGTAATGTAATGTATTGCATGTATCAAAAATTGCTTTTTAATTCTATTTAATATAATTTATGATCATAGCATTCTAGTATTTCAAAGTATTTTTTTTTTTTTTTTAAACCAAAAGTGCAAGTCTCATCTTTTTTTTTTTCTCAACTTTTATGTCGTCATATAATGAATGTGTATGAGCAACAACTCAGATGCTCATCAAACTTTGGTTTACACCCAAAAATAATCCAGATTAGCCAGGATAATTATGTTGTCTGAAGCCATTAATTGTGGCAGGTGAGGGGAGGGACGGTTTGGAGAGGAAACCTCAGTGTTGTGTGACACTGGGCTTGTAAATTATGGGCATCCTTCCAAAGGCTCGTTTCAACTCTTTCTAATTGGCCTCATTGTAGATGAAAAATTAAATGGCCGGCATGGCTATTAATGCTGACGGTTATGGATGGCGCGCTGTTGTACTTAATACGGCCGCTTGCTTGTCCCTTTTATTTCCACCACAGTGTTCTGTCCAGCCGTGATGTATGTGCTGGAGAGAGGAAACCGGAGACACACAATGGGGTTTCAGCCCACTGGCTGAGGGCCAGACTGGGAGGCCTGTCAGACCGCTAGAGTAATTGCCTAAATTGGTGGGAGTTGCCGTGTAGTTTTCACTTCAGACTGATTTCGTGTCGAGTTTGTGGACTACTTTTATCGAGGGGAGAAATGGGATCGGGAAATGACACCAGTCACGCCGTTTGCATGAGCGGCTCAGTACGTCAATGCAAGCTCTAGAAAATGCAAGCATTTCTTTTAATTAGGGCTGAAAATGATTAAAGTGTCCTATTATGGATAATAGAAGGTTCATATTTTGGTTTTGCGAGTCCCCAGCAACAGGCTGTCATGCGTGCGAGGTCAAAAAACACTTATAATGTGTTAACATGTACGCTCAACGGTTAATTTTTCCAAACCTCTCCTTTGTGTGAATCGTTTTGTGGTAATCTGTGGTGATTGGTCGATTGGTCTCATTTTCATTTCATCACTCCTGAAATGCTATGGAAACAACACCTAGTGACAGAAAATGAATTAGCATTTTCGTTCAGACCAGCACAAAAAAGAACAATAAATGGGTGGACAATATGCTAATGTTTCACGTTGACGTCAACATGTAACAGTTTCAAATTAGTTTGAAAAAATACCCTTACTCTTTTGAGAGACAATAACTGATACACTGTGCACTTTAAGATTTAAGACATCGCTGGGTGTTTTCATTCACTTAGGGCTGTGCATGAAAGGGCATTTTCAAAAATCCATAATCACGATTAATCACATTCATGATAACATTTGTTTACACAATGTATTTATGTGTACTGTTTATATTTATTATTTATATAAGTACACACACAGAGATGTTTTTATAAAATATTTATGTGTATATATTTATACTGTAATAATTTATATTGTATATAAATGTAAATATTTTAGAAAGTGTATAAATCTAACATATTTTTCCCTAATATACACATGTACTGTATGTGTGTGTGTGTATGATTCTGATACAACTTGTCCCGCGTCCGACAGAGCAGTAACCGAACCCGACTCGAGCCTGACAGGCATTAAGATATTTATATCTGAGCCCGATCCTAGCCCGACACAGTTAAAATCTTTTATTTATTTATATATTTTTTTTCATACATTTGTTTTTAACCTAAATCATGAATTTTGCAAATTTATGACTTTAACACATCAGTATGTAAAACATATTTAAAGCCTACACCCCGCACACACACACGCACACACACACACAAAAAAAATATATATATATTTCTACTTCACTGTGTTGCTTAATATTTTTTGCTGCTTATATGCATTTTTTTTATTTCTTATATGCATTTGTTTTTAAACTACGCCATGATTTTTGCAGAATTTTTACAAATTTATGACTTTACCACATCAGTATCCAAAACATATTTAGGCCTACACCATATATATATATATTTCTACTTCACTGTTTTTATTTTATTTTTTGCTGCGTCTTTGTAATTACTTGTACAATTGAAAATTGAGTGAAAATTGATTTACAAAAATTCACACCATTTTACTCAGTGTTATTGTACATTTTTCAAACTGTTACAAGTATACAATTTTACTAGAGCCATTATCTATGATAAAAGAGTAAAAAACATTTTTGCCATTATCTAAAATAAAACGGACATTAGTCATTCCCAGCGATTAGAGTCTCACAATAGCTTGATCAAAAGAAAAAAGCGATCGTTTTGCGTTTGTCTCCGCATTCATTCTCTTCTAAAACCTCACAATGAAATGCGACGACCTGTAGGACCCAAAACCACCCGGGCTCATCAGAATCAAGAGGTTGAATCACAAAGGTTCTTGAAGCTCTCGAAAGACACCTAAAACACAGTCCTGATCACATGAATCCTAGTTTGGCACCGGCGTCCTTTATCGTCTTATTTGTAATGTTGAAAAAAAGAGAATCGCTGTTCCTAAGTTCTAGAGGGAATTCGATTCAGTCGTTACCATGGGAACAGAAAGGATGAAGATGTATCTGTGTACGATAGTTGCCAAGCCCTGCTGACTTAGTGTATATTCGTGCGTGTGCATGAAAGCGTGCTTTTTTGCATGTTATCATGTGTTTTTTCTATCTGTTTGCATAGGCGATGGAGATTCATGATGTTAGTTTATGGATTTGCTTCTCAAAAGCCTCTTGGCTCAAGGTTCACAATAACAAAAAAAGCTGATCATTTAGCAGGAACACATTCAGAAGCAGTTCACCGGAGAAACGGCTCATTAAAGAAGGTCACTTCATCATTTGGGTTTGCCACAGACCTTATGTTAACCCTCTCTTTCTCTGTTTAAGTGGTTTAAGTGTTGGTTATTTCACACCCTATTAGCCTGACTTTAGAAATAGTGTTAAGTCAGTCGTGTGGTCACTGCAGGGGTGACAGTTTGGGGGAGGAAGAGTCGATGAATGTGACAATGATACGCACGATTCATCTAGAGTCGTTTAGGTCTCCGTTGCTTATTCTGCGGAAGGATGGAAAGCTAATTGGATTGGGAAGGAGGCGTGTTATAGGGTACTTGACATGAAAGCTTCTCTGCACAGCTGAGGCCGACGCGTCTGTGCTCCAATCAAAACTGATAGCGCCACGACTCCTTTTCATTCTGCTCTCAGCATGCCATTCGAATTATTTGTCTCTTTCATTTCTTTCGGCAATTCCAGTGATTTATTTTATTTTATTTTTTTTCAGTTATTTACTGCAGGGGAAAAACTGATTTTAGTTTAGTTTTCTGGAGTGCTGTTTGGTTTTGGATGTTTCATACAGTATATTGAGCTGTGGTGCTCATGTGGGAGACTTGGATTTGATTCTTTGGATGCTCCACACATTTAGCTTTGATTCTCAAGTGGCAAATGTAGGTTCGAATCTGGCCTAGAACATCTCATAATCCTGCTTTTTTTCCTTCTTTATTTTATTTATGATTTACGTTCATTAATTTCATGTTCCTTTGATTCTTAAAGGAACCGTCTGTAAGAAATGTATTGTAATAACCATAAAATGTTATGTTCAACAGGCATTAAGAAAACATGTTTATTTCAAGTACAGCAGTAGTACAGCCTGGATATTCTCGTTTAAAAAGCACAGTTGCAGCCTTCAACTGATGTTTATGTTGTCATGTTTTGTTTTGGCCTGAAGCGCCACCCTCCATCTATCTCCCAATCACGAAGTCA